>PVKM010028808.1:0-18086 GCA_004027735.1 Carollia perspicillata
TAAAATATCCCTGCTCAAATTCATGAGTTCTTCCCCTCTTTTACCTCTCTTCCTGTGTATAAGCAGCCTGTGATAATCAACACAAGTGGCATATAAAACTAGCAAAGTGCTCAGGGAATGCTTTGAGATATTTCAGTCATTATACAGTGATTGAAAACATATGCTCCTAAAAGCTCTGGTTTTGTAGAAAAACAGAACTCTGCCTGTCATCTTGTGTTATAAATACAGAGGCAACTTACCATCTTTGCAGAAATTGGGGTTTTATTTTTATTATGAGGAAAAATGTGTAGCCTCCCACATACTCACACAACAATTGCATAGGATTGGACAAATCCTTTGAGAGCAGATAGACTTGTGATTTTATCCAGACTGCCATTACATATAGCGCATCTGCCAGGACTCTCAGTTCTGATTTCAGAGTGATGGCATAATGTGTTGAGTGAGCCAGAGGAGATCAGTGTGGAGAGGGGAATTTACACAGGAGTGCTGACGGTGAAGATAATGGAACAAGTGATTCTATAACTTGGCAGGTGAGACTTTGTTGGATGAAAGGTCTAGTGGAGACAAATGCTTTCTTGCTCTCTTTTCCTCAGGTCAAGTTGTAGAAATTGCTGAAAGGATGGAAGAATAAAGCCTCCCTCTCTGTCTTTCTAAGAGTTGTCATCTGTTGTCCTTGGAAGAGTCAAGGATAAAGCCCCGTGGGTTCACATTTATTCATATTTTTACAACTAAGGGTTGATTAAAAGGGAGTAGATTACTGTTGAAATAAGATTCTTAATGTTTTTATTTATATACATTTAGATCTAGATCAGTACTGTCTAACAGAACTTTTGATGATGATGGAAATGCTCTTCATCTGTACTGTCCAATGTGGTAGCTCCTAGCCACATGTGACCAGCAAGCACCTGAAATGCAGCTAGAGTGACTAAGAAAATGAAAAAAATTTACTTAATTTTAATAGTCACATGTAGCCAGTGGCTGCCATATTGGACAGCACAGCTCTAGGTTAAAGCTCATAAGTGATTCACAAGGCTATATAAGAAAAACATCTGAGGGTATTCTGACATATACAGACATGTTAGAATTTTGTGGACATGTACTTTCATTACTTTATTTTCTTTTAGAGAAAGTTGGAATGACAGGAGAGTAAGGCACTATTAGTGTGTGACATGTAAAGTTACAAATTAATTTTAAAACAAAATCTCCAAAGGTAGTCTGTTTTATTAATATATTTAAGGAAAACATCAATGAGAACCTTATTATTCTGCTTTAATAATCAGTGCCCTTTGATTATAAGAGGAAAGCTTGTTAGTGGATAATGGAAAATGAAATCTACTCGATAAATGGAGTTTGTTCACCAAATATTTGATTGCTTTTAAGCATTGCACAATTCCTACACCCAGGAATTTGTGCAGAAAGCAGGAGACCATGCTTCTGCTGCCAAGAAGAGGGCTGACACAAGGAAGACAGGTTCCCAGAGAGCTCTCTGAGAGCCCTCTAAAGGGGTTTGAGGAGTCAGAGCACGCTTCACTGAGAACTGACAGCTTTTCCTATCCAGCAGTACAAACTGAGACAACATTTCTAGGATCAGTTAGATGTATTCTAACAGTTTTCTGCAAAATGTTTATTGTGTTACTCTGTGCTGTGGGAGTCTTTTAAGTATGTGCAGAACATGGCCTGTTATCATAGTGTTAACTGACACATGCTGAGATTCTTGTATCTGCTGAATGTTGTGCAGACTAGTACTTTCCATGGGTTATCTTACTTAATTCCTCACAAAAGTTTCCACAGGGTTGCCATATTATTACCTTCAGTAGATAAAGAAACCAAAGTTTAGGCAGAGAAGTTGACTTGCCCACAGTTATAAAGCTAGCTAGGACCAGGGTATGTTTCTGAACTTAACAGAGAGGGATTAGAGATTCATATATGAAAAGTATGTGTTAGTAAGTACTAAGGTATTTTCACATCGGTAATATATGTTAAAATGCTAAGCTGTTAAGTACAGACTATGACTGCAAAAGGAATTAATTAAAGAGGGAAAGAGTGGTATGGCATGGTTTGGAGGCATCAAGGATTACTTGTTAGACAGTGAAGGGTTGGAGTAGACTTGAATGATACACAGTTCAACAAATGTTTATTGAGCTGGTAGTAAAGACAGTGTGAGCAAACCAAATGTAGGGGATACACGTGAAGGCTGCTGTTCGAGAGTTGTGGGTGAGTAGGTTATACAGTGAAGACTGGAGATGCAGTTTTGTGAAGGAGGAACTTGGACTTCATATACTCTTTCCTTATTTTTAAAAAATAAGATATAGTTGATACAAAACATAGTAGTTTCAGGTGTACAATATGATATGGTATTTGTATAGTTTGCAAAAATAGTCACCCACAGTAAGGCTAGTTAACATCCATCACCATGCCAGAGTTATACACTTCCTTGTGATGAGAGAACTTTTAAGATCTACTCTTTCAGCAATGTTCAGATACACAATACAGTGTTATTAACTGTGGTCAGCATACTATTACATTATATCCCATGACTTGTTTATTTTATAACTGGTAGGTTGTACTTTTTGACCTACTTTCATGCGTTCCTCAAAAGTCTTGACTGAGGCTCTTCAAAATTAAGACAAAAGGTAGGTGTTATTTGTGTTTGTAGAGAGTAAGAATTCAGGTCCAAGATAAATGAGGCATTGGGAACGGAGAAAAAGGCTGACAGTATTTTCCCAAATGTTTCCCCCCCAGAATTCATGTAGAGGATCAGTAATACCCACTGGTTTGCTGTTATCTCCAGCCCATTATGTGGTGCTCATCACTTTGATTTGTTGGTCCTCTCTGGTAAACACATGGCTATTCTGCCTTTTCCTGCCTTGGAGCCTGGGTTGTGGCTAGGGCTCACTGAGGCCAGAGATACTCCCACTGCCTTGGTTACCCTAAGGTGGTTTTAGGCTTCAGGAGTCTTTTATCTTTAGTTCCTTATAGCCCCTTTCTATTTGTTACCATTTTAATTGATGTTCCACTTGAGGGAGTTGATTTCCCCTTCCTTCTCCTGACTAGCATATCCTCCCCTCCCTCCCTTCTCCCTTGTAAAAATATACCTAACTTACTTTATTTAGTCCTTCAGCTTGCCATCTAAAAATATTTTGAGAAATGAATCATTCTTTATGTGGTTCTGTAGTTTGAGCTGATGTTGCTTTCTAACATGTGAAGAGAATGACCAATGGAATAGTTAGGGTTTGGATTACCTTTCTAAAACTGATCAGTGGTTAAGGTGCATGTTGATGTGGCAGGTATCTGGGGAATCAGATTCCCACCAGGAACTCCTAAGATTAGTTAAATTGTAGAATTGCTATTACTATTGTTGATGACTCACATACTGTTCTAAGGAAGGATGAGAGTTGGCGTTGATTATTTACAAGTTTTGTAAAGTGGAGATGCATTATACTGGGCAGTATGCTGTGGGTATCTGATTCTGTTGGTAATAACTTGTTGAATAGTTTTCTCACCCACAGGCTTTTTAGACCCTTTAATATAACAATAGTGTAAACTTCAAGAGTATTTATAAGCAATGTATTCTACACTTAACTTTATAAAACAGAGGCTTTATTGTTGGTTTTTGGCTGCCTGTCATAGGACCTCCTTTTTTTTCTTCCCTTTTTAAAGGAATATGGCTTGGAAAATGCTTATGGTGTTTACATTTTGCCCTGTACTCTTCATTTAATGCTTTCCTGGGTCATCTCATTTAGTATCTCTTATATGTTGATGACTCCCAAGTCCATGTTCTTGCCTTGGTCTTTCACCTGAGTGTCATTTTTTATTTTCAGCTGCCGAGTATCTAATCTCAATCTGTATAGCTACTTAAAAATCTCTTCTCCATTCAATTACATGTATTTCCATGTTCCCCCGTGTAGAAACTAGAGACAGGAGCCTTGACATCATCTTTAGTTCTCTCTCTTTGATTCCCATCTGGTTGATTACCAAGCCTGCAATCCATGGGAAAGGTTACCAGGATCACCCACAAACATATACTATACTGTTTTTGATCCTAGGGAGTAAAGTTAGTGTGGATGTGATGATGATGGGGCTCTCAGGATGCTTAAGAATCTCTTCATTATTGAGAACCTCATGGGTTTTTCATGGTGATAAGCGCTGCCTTTTACTATTTTTCCCTTTTCTACACATTTCTACAATTCTGTAATATTCTAAAAAATGCTTCTTACCTATTCATATCATTTGTTTAAAAAATATCAAAAGTGACAGACCGGTAGGGAGGAAGCAGCAGCACATCATATCCAGCTGGTTAAAAACAACAAAACAAAAGTGTAAATTACCAGTTGCTAAAAATGGCACAGGTCTCTAGGCAGTTAGTCATATTGTTAGTCAATTTGCAAGTTGCAAGATAGAGCAGGGGTGATAGTAAAGAAAGGAATTGTGCATCCCCCCCAGGTCCCATATATTGGATCAAATAAACTTTAATCAGAGGTGGCAGTTTTTCCACTGAAAACATCTGAGAAGGAATTCTGTTTTCTTAATTGAGAAAGTGGGTTTCTTTTGAGAATACTGTTGTACCTTTATGCTTCATTTACATTTCAGCCTTCCAGGTTGCATTTGTCGGTTGCTTTTGAGATTTATGTTCTCTGATTGAATATTGACTAGCTTGCAAATTTCCAGGTGTTCTTAAAGGTCAGTGGAGACTAGAGCTCTTTAATATATGTTTACATTGGGCAATAAACTGAACCTCTGATATTTTTTGTGGTTGTGCAGTATGGGATGACTATTTTGCTTGTAGGTTTAATTTTTCCTTGACAATAAAATAGAGAAAAATCTGTCAAGGGAACTTGACTTTGAACAGTTGGGAAGACCTCATTTACTCTGGCAATTGTTCTACCATCTTTTTATCTTCCACTATATGAGGTGAAAGCTTAGAAAAGAATACCCGTGTGATATTGATTAAGCCTGCCAACACATGATCAATACAAGTCTTGTTAGCAGCTTTACTTGCTTCTGAAAGAAGTACAGTCTCTGTCTCCTTCAATCCTGCTCAGTGTTATCACAGTTACTGTTCATAGGTGTGATCCTATTTGGTTATTTTCATATTTTCAAACATTTATTTTGAAAAGTTCTGAAGACATAGCTTTTCTTTTTCCCTCTCCCTGTATTACTTTTCTTCTGATGATAATGTTCAGGTCTTTAAATCAAAATGTTCTCTTTTAGTCTAGTGATAGTTATAGGGCTGTTAATAATTTATAAATGTCAAGATGGGGCTTATGCAGAACACTGTAACTTTTCACATATTATTTAATAAAATTTGCACTTTAAACTGTAATGCTATTGATTTCATTTGGGTATATTTTAATATAAACTACAGCACTAAGCTTTCTCACCCATTCTTTAAAGAAACATGTTATTTAATTTTTCTTCCTTGGTAGGTATTTTGAGCCCTTTATTTGTTTTACAAATTAATGGGGTTTTCAGTAATGATCTTTCCAAGATCTTCACAGACACTCTAGAGCTGCCATATTTATATTAGAAACCCTTAATGTAGACTTAATGGTTATTCTCTTTTCATTCCCAGGTGGACCTGGTAGGAGAGGTCAATGAGCTTTTGATTAGAGAGTATGTTACAGGCTGAGCAAGACTGGGGTATATTATCCGTGACATGGGGCCATTATGTCACCCTGTAAAAGCTTGTTGTAATAAACCAAGTAAGCTGTTGTGTAAAAATAGGGACTATTTTATTCTTAAATGTATGGCTGTTTCTCTTATCAAAAAAAATTTAAAAAGAACATTGTGACCTCCATGCGCATTTATTGTACTTGTTGCTGATTATTATAGTTTTTTTTTAGTAGATAGAATTGGTATTTCACCTTGAGCAAATGGTATTAAAGATTTCTTGTGTAAACTCCTGATAAGAGGGTATTGGCATATTCTTAAGAGTTATTTTTATTTTTCAAGAGGACTCTGAGAACTGTGAAGTACAATGGGGTTAACATACTGGGACCAGAGGCCAGGTACATCTGAAGCTGAAGAGCTGGAGAGGTTAATTCGGACACCCGAGGGTGGGTACTTTAGGAGGCATTCTCTAGGTCTGTGCTGCCCCATGGTTCATTTCATAGTTTCCTTCTTTCCACTTGTAATTTACTAATTTTCAAGTTCCCGAATGGAAAGTTCATATAGTTTATTAGTGCCCACTGATTTCGACTGTTGTGTTTTTCGCCTCTTAGTGTGTGTATCCTATATCATTTGACACAGCTCTTGGCAGTCTTGGGTGCTATTCCTAGTTATGGAGAGACTTTATGCTGAGAAAAAGTAAGCAATGCTTCCTTCATTGCTGATGAATGATAGTAACTAGATAATTATATGTAAGAATCCTTATTTAGAACTCCAGACTTTCTTACTGGGTAATGACCCCTCCCCTCCTTTTATGTCTCTTCCTACTCTGAATGTTAATGCGGTCATTTGGTGCCAACAAGTACAGGAACCTACAATAGTCAGCTGTGGAATGCGCTTGCCCTGGATCACCTGGAATTCATGCTTCCCATTGTTTCACATGTAGGAGATGATATTTGTATAGCATACTGGGTATACTGGAGACATTGTGGAAGTGTTTATATGGGACTTTGTGAAAAATTCATTATATATTCTCTAATATTCTAAGACAGGAAATGCAATGAGGGAAGATAGCAAACATCAAATTTGCCTGAAATATCCAATAAAGTGTCTTCAATGGAAGATGTGAGTGTGCTTCTGTAAACCAAAAGTTTTCATATCAGGTTGTAGGTATAAAATGCATGAAATTTTTGATGAAGACTTTTTTCGTGAATATATTCATTTCTTGAAAATCACTATTAATGGAGAAAAAATTATTCATACAGTAAGAGGTGGCAAATGATAGAAGAATAATTGCATTTTCTGTAGTTACTGTAAACATCTTTCTTATGTAATTTGATCTCCTTAAATTATATTTCCAGAGTATGATTCTTTAAATCCAACCACTTTCCCTTTTTTTCCACTGACAACTATAATTGTAATTTCTTGATAAAGTACATAGATGTTGAATCCAGTTAAACCTTTTCATATAAAGGATTTAAAAACAGTCTGCCTTCCTTCCTCTCTATTTGACTTAATTCTTATTTAGGATTCAAATTATGGCACCAACTAAATAGTATTAGTGAGCCTTTAAAATCTCATTTTTCTGGAATAGAGCTTTTTTTTTGAATTTATATACTTACAGTTACAACATTTTTTCTTTCCTTTCAGTAGACCTTACAATGTTCACTTTAGGGCCTCAAAAATGCTACTGAGGAAAGCTAGTTTTAAAATCCAATTACTCTGTTTTGTTAATTTGCAAGGTAAGACTCTTTCGAATGGTCTTCCCCAACCCCCAAGTCTTTATTTGGACAGCTGGTATATTTCCCTTTGAAGCATGGGTGGTTTGGAGGTGGGAGGGTGTCGGTGTTCCTCATATGTGTCTTCCTAGATTGGGAACCAGCCAAGATTGTAGCAGCCTGGATTTTATTAAATGCAGTGTTTGGTAACATCATTAATATGGAATTTGTCTATAGGAAGCTGTTAACGTGTAGAGGGCTTCTCTGTGAATGGAACAGTGCATTGTTTTCATCCTAGGATTTTTAGGACATAGTTCCAATACAGTCTTTCCACTGCAGCTTCACAAATTTATTTGGCCTGTTGACAATATGTTATTGGCCTCAAAATATTCTTTTGCCAGCTTGACTATTTCACCCCCATTTGTTTTGACAGCATCCAGTGTCATGGCTGTTGGCGTTGTTTGTATGATGAGGATTCCCAGATTTATAGCCGTAGCTTCAGAGCTTTTTGACCTCTCAACCCACGCATGTATCTGTGCTTGGGTATCTTCTAGACATCTCAAACTTAACATGTTCCTAGCTGAATTCCCAGTTTTTTTTTCTCCCCCTCACATCAGTAAATGACAGCTCTACTCTTCCAGTTGCCCAGGCCCAAATCTTGGCCTCTTCTTTGATTCTTCTCTGTCTCACAGTTGGCCACAGTCTGACAACAGATTCCAATGTGTCTTGTTTGTGGAATGATCCACAATCTGACCACTTTTTAGCACTGCATAACCACTACCTTGCCTGAATCAGTAGTTTTCCAGTCCTGCAGCACTCAGAGGGGAGTCTGTCTTAATTCTCTGTGCAAACCCCTATAATAGCATTTGTCTTTATTTCAGGAAATGCAGCCCCCTCACCCCACTCCTTATCTCTGACTTTCTTCTTTGCCATCACTGCTTCAGCCTATTGCTGTTGTTTGGATATGTCAAGACATGCTTATGTCTTGAGGGCTTTTGTACTGGTTATTCTCTGTAGAATGCTTTCTTCCCAGATAACCTTGCAACTTGCTCCCTTACATCCTTCAGGTTAAACAATTCTGTATCAGTGATTACCTTAAATAAATTAACAACTCCGCTGTCCCCTTTGCCCAGCTTAATTTTTCTCCATAGCATTTATTACCAGCTAATACAGTGTATATTTATTTGTTTTTGTTTTTGCCCCCTGCTCTGCTAACCTGTAAACTCTCTAAGTTTAGAGAATTGTGTGTATTCTGGCCGTGCGTGTATCTATAGCTCCTAGGGCAGTGCTTGGCACCTAGTAGGTGTTCAATAAATATTTGCTGAGTTAATGGAGGAACTATACTCGGGACATTAATGTTTGATGATCAGTGTTACAGCTACAACATGTAAGTGTTATGGTCCAGGCCCTGGAATCCTCACACCCCCACCCTTCCTAGTCACTCACTAGTTGCTGGCATCTGGAATTGAGTAGTTCTAGTGGCTCTTCCGCTTTTCTGTTTGAATGACATCAGGTTAGTAAAGGTGGCAGGGTAATACATTTGGTCACACCCAGTTAGAATAGCTCAGACATAGAAAATGGTAAAATGAGTTTGGCTCAGATTTCTGATTTTAGTAGAGCTACTTTTCCTTTTCACCTGATTCAGATTCTAAGTGTTTTTTAGGACTGCTCCAGTGAGTTTTATGGTTCTATTTTTCCCTCGATATAATTTATAACCATGGATTAGAAGTGCATTGTGAATGCTTTTGGTTTTTCATATATGTATGAAATGTAATTGTATTAAGTATAGAAGTCAGTCTGTCATTACTGTTAATTCAAATGCTGAGAGCTTATGTGCCATGGTTTTGAATTGCTTTAATAACGGGGCTCTACAAACTAAAAGAAACTCTGTCCAACTTAACCTGCTTTTTGAACATGTTGTGCAGAGATAGTAAGCCTGACCAGGAATTCCTGCATATTAAAGGTTACTGTGGCTCAAAGAAAGTTGAAATAAAACTTCTCTGTGTTTAACTGCTTTTTATAGCTTTAAGAGATGGTTTTCTCAATGGCAGAGGTAGAGAGTTCATCCTTGTGAATTTTATAATCGGATGCAATATTTTCAGCTGTAACAAAGCTTATGCTTTTTATTAGTTTGTAATGTTGCTGTGTATGTGTGTGTGTTTTAACATTGAAATGTAATTCAATTATCATGTAATTTACCCATTTAATGTGTATAATTTAATGGCTTTTAGTATATTCACAGATATGTGTGACCACCATCAATTCGAGAACATTTTATCCCCCCGTAAAACTCCGTGTCCTTGGCAGTCCCTCCCTAGCCACCTCCCCAGCCCCCAGGCAACCACTAATCTGCTTTCTGTCCCTATGGATTTGCCTTTTCTGGACATTTAATATAAATGGGATCATACAATATGTGGTTTTTTGTGACTGGCTTTTTTCCAATACCATGTTTTTTCAGTTTTAGTCAGGTTGTAACAAGTATCAGTATTTCCTTTGTTTTATTTAATTGATGTGTGTGAGAGAAAAGAGAGAGAAAAGCATCCATCCGTGCATTCATCAGTTGATTCTTGCACATGTCCTGACCAGAGATTGAACCTGCAACCTTGGCCTATCAGGAGGATGCCCTCTTACCAACTGAACTACCTGGCCAAGGCAGTATTTTCCCCTTTTTTGCCGGATAATGTTCTGTTATATGGATATATCATCTTTTATTTATCCATCTACTTGGCTTTTATATTTAGTTTTTCTCCTTTTGGTTTTCTATTTATGACCATGCTTTAGGAAGGCGAGATTAGGAATTCTTTCCCCTTTCACATGAGGGATTTGGTTTAAAGGCTTTTGGTTATATTTGGCGTTGTGTGCACCAGATTTTCTCTTTAGTTTTGTGGTAACAGAAGCATCCACTTGGCCCCGTGACCAGAGCAGGTCACCAGTGAGTAATACTACCTTCAGGCCTTGCCAGGGAGCATCAAGATTTTCAGGATTTTTACATCTGTTTTCCAAATTCAGCATCACACATTTGTGTAATTACTGTTTCAGGCAGTGTTTTTTAATTAGTCCAGTTTATTTCAGAGAACAAAGAACATGCTGCATTATTTTTATAATGGTGTCACCTTTATGAATTCATATTGGTCAAGCATAATTTTGAATAAACACAGATGCTTAAACCCTTTGAAATCTCTTTGAAAGATTATTATGTTTAAAGCAGTGGTTCTTACTGTGAGCAACTTTGCCACCCAGAGGATATGTGGCAGTGTCTGGAGATATTCGTTGCCCTGGTGGAGTAGTGGGTTGAGCTACCAAATTTACATGGGGCGAGAACAGCAATAATGCACAGGACAGGAACCCCATCTCCCAAATCTGGCCCAAAATGTTTGTTGCACCATAGTTAAGAAGCCCTCGTTTCTTTATCCATTGAATAGAAGAGATACAACTATTGGCAATGTGCAAAAGTAAAATATTCTGTATGTGATTGGCAAAAACTTCACATTTAACCGCATAAGAAAGCAATTGCTTGTATAAATGAGTGTGCGTTCTTTAAATAAAGGGAGGACTTTGTATTTTTATTTTTTAAAACCTCCTTGGGCCACTTCATTTTTGGTAATTCCTTACTCCTACTTCAAATAAAAAGATTATGTGTTGTTTGTTACTTAATCTTGAGGTGTTAATTGTAACCTAGAATTTTGCTGTTCTGGGGTACTTATCCTACCTTTGCAGGTCCTGTATTTTGTTATTAAGTCTTTTTGGAAGAAATTAAGATATTTGTCAGAGTTCACCAATCTTAGTTCTCTCAGTTTTCCCCCAGAGTTTCTCAAGGAGTTGAGGAAGTGCTACTGTAAGCATTGTACCCATTTCTGATTAAGGGACATTCATTCTGTGCTTTTGTTTTGATACCACAAAGGCCACTCTCTAATTTGACTAGTTCATCCCATCTCGGTTATTTAGGTACTTTCAATAAGACATGTGTTCTGGGAATGAGTATATAAACTCAGGATTGGTCGAGTTTAAATATTTCTTAATCCCAAAGGTAGAGAATCGTTGAAGGGACTTGCGTAGACATTTGCTTCTGTGGTTGGACTTGGTCAGGTGGAAGACCTTCCCCACTCATTTATTTTTTATATGGGAGAATAATTCTTAATAGCACAGTGGTTTCAGATAAAATCCTCTGCATGGGTTTATAGATCTGCTGACCCCACATTTCAGTTACCTTGCATCTTCATCAGTGATTTTCTGGCATATTATGATGTATTCTCTACTGCAGGTTGGTGTTTATGAAAATGTCTGTTTCTTATCCAGTGAGTACAAGTGGTAGAGTGATATTTCCTTTCCAGAGGTAAAGTCATTACATTTTCTTTCCCAGGTTGTGGGTATGAAAGGAATAGGAAACAAAACTGATTTCCCTTTGAAACCAGTTGCCCAGGCACAGCATTCCTCCTTTTGGCTTCCGCTGCTTCTCTTGCCTGGCATAGTGGGTAGCTCACTTAGGTCTTCCACTCTTGGACCATCTCATTTTGTTCCTAAAGGAAAAAAGCTAAAATTTATTGAGATACACAAAAATGCAGAAATGGCAAAGGCAGAAGTGCTTGAGCTGCTTTGGTTCCTTCCTGATTTAGGCTTTCAGAGATAGTGGATTTGAAAGCAAGCTTGTTTGGATGGCACTAACAATACTAGGTGGAAAATAATCTCCTGCCAGACAAAAGGAATGTTTCCAAAATGCTCTTTTCATCTCAATAGCCTACAGTGACATTGTTTGCTTAGCCTACCATATTGGATAGCTTGGCTTTCAAGGCTGTGTAATTTAAGGCAGCAAAGCCTTGTGGTTAAGAGTATGACTTCTGGAGTGAATGGAGCTCATAATCCTAGGTCTGTCACATGTAGATGTGTTATTTTGGTCTACTTGCTCAGCCTCTCTGTCCTTATTTTTACATTGGGAAGATGTACGTAACAATAGTACCTACTGAATAGAGTTAGGATGATCCTGTGACCTGGTGTACATATGTTTTTCCTGAATAATTATTTATCTTTTTAACTCTCAGATGTGTCCCAGTTGGACAATAAATTATTTTATTGCTCTTTAATAGTGAATATTAAATGAATTAACATGTGTAAAATGCTTCTGCATATTTAGTGCTCAGTGAGTGTTAGCTGCTTTATTATTTTAGGGGTTCCCCCTTTCTACTTACACTTATTTCCTACAGGTTTTTCCCTATAACTGCCATCAAGGACCATGATTTAATCAAATACTTTTTTTAAAAACTGAAATTTCTTCCACCTGGAATGTTTTCTTTGTTTTGCTCCTCCTTGTCATATTCACGGTTTTTGAGCCAATAACTCCAGCACCACCTCAGTTATTTAGTCATGAAATATTTTCTTGCCCAAATAAAAGTCTCCTCATAATGCCCTCTTGAGTGATCTGCCTTATGTGTGAGAGGGAGGGCTGGAAAAAGTAATTCATGACTCAGGTTTATGTGCCAGGCAGTGAGTCAGGATCTGAGAATACAAGGGAGGGCAGAAACAGTTAAGGGACAGCCCCTCAGCCCCTTAGACTTCTGGCTTGAGAGTACAGATGGATGCTAATGAAATTACAACAAATAAATGAAATTACACTTGTGGGAAGTGCTGCAGAGGGATTTTAGAATTTGTGTTGGAAAAACTATTTACACTCACTTCCTTGGTGATCTCAGTCTCATGTCCTTAAAAACTAAATAAAAAACTTAATTTTTATCTCTAGCTCGGACCTCTACCTACTTGATGTATTTATCTGTTTTGTACAGGCTTCTCAAACTTAACATGTTTCTATCTGAGCTCCTAATCTTTATCACCAACTCCCATGTTAGCTTCACCCATCCATTTGTTAGGTCAGACCCCTCGGAGTTGTTCTTGACTTCTTTGTCACACCATACCTCTCAGTTTGCCAGCACAATATATGAGTGAAACAATATACCTGTTTCACTCGTATATTAAAAATAAAGTAAAATGGCCCTGGCTGGTGTGGCTCAAGTGGATTGAGTGGGGACTGCGAGCCAAGGTGTCAACAGTTCGATTCCCAGTCAGGGCACATGCCTGGGTTGCAGGCCAGGTCCCTAGTACAGGGAACTCAAGGGGCAACCACACATTGATAATCCTCTCACTCTCATTCTCCTCCTCTTCACCTCTCTCTAAAAATGAATAAATAAAATCTTTCAAGAAATGTTAAAAAAAAAAGAAGCCTACTTTATAAAAAAAAAGTAAAATATTTCTTCTGTACTGCTACCCCCACTGGCCCATCCCAGCTACTGGTCTATTACCAGGGGTTTCAGGTGAGCATCCTCCCTAACCAGTCTTCATGTTGCATCCCTTCAGGCTTTTCTTCAACAGCCAGAGTCATCTTAAACACAAGTCAGATCATGTCTCTGTGTGATACTTGGATCCCTGAAGTAGCTGAAGTGTCATTCTAGTCATTTTATGTCACTTCATGACACTTGAGTAAAGGCCAAAGTCCCTCCTTTACTTCAAACCATCCCACTCTCTCTTTCTTGTGCTACTCCAGTAGCCCCTCTGGCCTCCTTTGTCTTGAGTGTGTCTGTATCTCTCCTGACTCTGGACATTAGCTCCTGCTTTTTCTTCTGCTAGAGTGGTCTCCCTTTGTATGTTCTAATGGCTTCCTCTCTAACATTCTTACTCAGGAGTAGAGCTGCCTCAGTGAGAGCTTCCCTGACCATTATTTAAAATTGCAGTCCTCCCACACTCCCTGATTCTACTGAATTCTTCATTTAAGATCTTTTCATGTAATATACACACACACACACACACACACACAGTTGTGAGTACGCTGTTTATTCTTGTATTACTATTTATTATTGTATTTTCTATACAAACAACTGTAAACCTACTTTTGTCCTACTCTATACGTGTATGTGTGTATGTATAGAGGAGAGACAGAGACCTCCTTCCCTTCAGTGTCATTTTGTTATAATGTTGATGAGGTGCTGTAGGGACTCAACTCTTATTTATATCATTTAGCCTGTGGGAAAATTGGTTTTGTTACACATTGTTTTGCTAGAGGTCCAAGAACCTATTGAAGACATTAAGTGAATGTTATTATCTTGTTGTTTATAGCAGGGGTGTCGAACTCATTTTCACCTGGGGCCACACCAGCCTTGTGGTTGCCTTCAAAGGGCTGAATGTAATTTTAGGACTGTATAAATGTAACTACTCCATAACAGTTACTTGTGCTGCTGCTGGGTAGAATCAAGATGCCAGGCTGGATAAAACAAGGTGGAGGGCCGAATTCGGCCTGTGGGCCTTGTGTTTGTCACCTGTGGTTTATAGTCTGTCTCCCCTGCCTCTCAACCTGCTTCATAAGGGCAGGGAAGTTTGTGTGGTTCTCTGCTGTTTTCTTGACATCTAGAGCAGTAACTAGCACACAGTAGGCATTCAGTAGACATTGGTTCAATGAATAGATAGATTGCTGTGACTCTGATGTGTTCTGCATTAGATCTTCCTTTTGTTTTTGTTGAACTGAGCCACACTGGCCAGGGGTCTGTTGTTTTTCAATTTTTCTTTCTTGCTTACTCTTGGCAGAAACAACTCTGATTTCTTTGTGAATAGAAACACCATGTATGATTTTTAAGGAGTTGTGCTGAATGTACAAATTTGGACTGACTTATTTCCTTTTGAGTGCTAAAATAATATTTTTACACAATTTCCTAGAGTAGTTATCTTGTTTATCATAGGGAGACTGATCTTTTTCTTAAATTTATCAGAAGTCTGTCTGTCGTACATTTGAGAGGTATTCAGCCTAAGCTCCTTGCTCTGTTTGGACTTCTGGTAGGCCTAGGTATATTTTCAGTGCCAGAAGAATGTCTTAGCAACTGTGTCAACTAATAACTTTTTCTCTTCCATGATTGGCTTGTTTATGCCTTAAACTTAAGCCTGATGGAGAAAGTAATATGTCTATTTCTGTATTTTCAGTTGCTAACACCAGTGGCTTACTGGGACCTGGGAGTTTATTACTGTCTGTTTAACAGATGATTATTCTAGGCAGGAGTTTTGTAGGCACTAGAATAATTTTTCATTTTTTGGAAATATGTTTAGAAAATTATAATCCTATCTGAAAGCATACTTTCTATGTGGAAGAGAGTGATCTCGGTCTGTACTATGTGCTTTCACCTTTCTGACTTTGCTTGTAGATTGTCAGGATTATTGTGTCTTCATCGATTTATTTAATACCAAAGGTTGGTAATATTTTTTTTTGTGAGTGAATGCCTAAGGGTATTTGAAGTGCAAAGGGGAGGTCCTTTCTGGTATCAGCTTTGACCTCTGAGCTTTGGAGAAAGTATATGATAATTTTTATGTTTTGGCATGACCAATGAGAATTTCCTTTGCTTCTGAAACATATAATTGCAAACTGATTTTGTTTGTTGTTGTCAAAGTCAAGAGGACCAGTCTTTTGTTTTTTTACTTTGCCCTAGTAACATGAAAAATGGATGGTTTCATATTAATCAGTTGCCTCCTTTTTTTTTTTATTGGAGCATTGAGGGCAAGGGCCATGAGTTTTTCCCTCACTGTACTTTTAGTTCCTAATGACTGGCACATAGATAGTGTTTGGTATTGTTGAACACATTAGATGAGATAGTGGGGAAGATGATTAAAGAATGCAAAAGATAAGTTACTGGTTATTATGTCTGTTCCAAAACTGACATATAAACAAAATGTTTTTTTCTCCCTCCTATGAAATTTTTATTAGAATTGGTGTTAGGTTGGAGTTTGGTATTATTCACTTTTCTCATTTTAAGTTCTTAACTTTACACTGTATTTTTTGGATTTAGTACTGAGGAGGAGTTTATTAGGGAAGCTATGAATAGTGGGAATTTGGAAGAATGTAAAAACCACCTAATATTTCGTAAAGATAGAAGGTTGTTTTGGAAGCTGTCATGTTTGGTTAAGGCAGAGATAATATATCTTTAGAGAAACCATTTTTCTTGGGAAATATGTAGGATAGTAGACTTAGAAGATGTGAACAATTGTAATCAAAGGCAAGAAAATCTTACTTTGGAGTTGTCACTTTTATTTGAGTCAGCTCTTAAGTTTATTGTTGGGAGGGGCTCTGCAAATTCAGAGAAGTGGCTCGAAAGTGTCTTAAGATAGTAACACTGTGAGATATCCTGAGACATTTTCCAAGGCTATCTAAATTATGGGTTTTTTAAGATGGTAATAATATTTGCTATAGATTATTTTTCTTCTAAGTTAATTTTGTGCTGTGAAGTGCCTTTTGTATATTTGTACCCATTATGTGTTGTCTACTAGGGTACACTTTTTCCTTAAAACTGCAAAAATAACTGATGTGTAAAAAGTATAGTTTATCTTATGCATTAGACATTTTTTTAATTATTGCTGTTGTGGAAAATTCTAAACCATATGCTAGCTGAGGCCAAAACTGGATATAGTTTTTTTAAATCACTTATACTGTTTTTCCTATGGCTTGTGAGAAGTTTTTAGAGTTAAAGCAGGAGTTAGAAATTCATTTATTAAGCCTTATTTTAGGAAAAATCAGGAAATGATAGAGTAAAACCATTTTCTCTCTCTCTCTTTTTTCTCCTAGCATTTTTGAAACATTGGGGTTGTTGGAGTGGTTGGATTTTCCCTGGAATTGAGTGAGAAATTCAGAAGACTGAAGCCCAGGCTTACTGTCTACCTTTCACGGAGGCCTAGCCGTGAGAGGACAGAAGAAGGCACGTGGCGAATCATGACAGCTGATAAAGACAAAGACAAAGACAAAGAGAAGGACCGGGACCGAGATCGGGACCGAGAGAGAGAGAAGAGAGACAAAGCAAGAGAGAGCGAGAATTCAAGGCCACGTAGGAGCTGTACCTTGGAAGGAGGAGCCAAAAATTATGCTGAGAGTGATCACAGTGAAGATGAGGACAATGACAACAATAGTGCCACCACAGAGGAGTCCACGAAAAAGAACAAAAAGAAACCACCGAAAAAAAAGTCTCGTTATGAAAGGACAGACACTGGCGAGATAACATCGTACATCACTGAGGATGATGTTGTCTACAGACCGGGAGGTGAGGAGCATTGTTACATTGGGGTCTTTACCAAGTGTTTGTGGAGGGGAAACGGCACCAGCATGCAGGTGTGTTTTCGCCTAGTGAGGCAGGCAGGGAGCCCGGAATGGTAGATGGCATTGTGGGTGGGCAAAGTCAAGGTAGTAAGCACATTGACCCACTTTTGGCTAGTTGGATTTACTTGCTTCTTACTTGTGTCTGTCACCACATTGTCTTCTCTCCTGTTGTTGTTGGGTTTTTTTTGTTTGTTTGCTTGTTTGTTTTTGGTGCACTTGTCAGTTCTCCCCTTGTTTCTACTGCTGCTGCCTCTCTCCTCTAGCCTTCAACATATACTCAGTGGTTTTCATATTTGGACTTCTTCACTCAGATTAGGGTGTAGTGACTCTGCTGGGACCAGTAAACCTTATGATTCTTGGAGACAGGAAATTTTACATTAGCTCCAGAAGAGACCAGAAGGTAGAGACTTATTTTTAATGACCTTCAAACTAAGTTTTATTTCTCCTCATAACCTTCTTTTCTAAAGAGTTGAGCTTCAGGCTCTCTAATCGATGATAATAGATGAAGCCAAGTAACCTGCTTTGTTTTTCAGAAAATATACTACTGAGGCCCTGGCTGGTGTAGCTCAGTGGATTGAGTGCAGGCTGCAAACCAAAGGGTCGCCGGTTCGATTCCCAGTCAGGGCATATGCCTGGGTTGTGGGCCAGGTCCC
>PVKM010028809.1:0-18073 GCA_004027735.1 Carollia perspicillata
AGCCACGCCACGCTGCCTGGGCCCTGGCCCTCCCCTCTGGAATCTGCATCTGCTCTGCCTTTCCAGTGGGAGCTCCCTTCGGAAGTGTGATGTATGAGTTTGTCGGGAAGTCTGCACCCTTCCTCATCCTGGCCTTCCTGGCACTACTGGATGGAGGTAAGTCACCGTAAGAGGCCACCAGGCAGGTGACAACCCAGGCCAGGTTGGGGATGCATTATGCTGTGGTGTCGGTCTTCACATGTTTGAGTGGATTGAGGACTGCCCCATCCTAGTCAGGAAGGAAGGCACTCAGGGAGTTAGAGCTGCATGTGGCTTGGTGACAGCAAGGTGGCAGTTATCGGAGCCTCTAACACTCAGTGGATAAACCACGCCGTCTCTCTCCCTCTTTCTTCCTTAGCACTCCAGCTTTGCATTTTACAGCCGTCCAAATTCTCTCCTGAGGTGAGTACACACCAAGCTCCAGTTCCAGGGGAAACATAGAACGGCTAAGGGCACCGACCCAGGCATCCCTGGATCACCCCTGTCAAACCTAAGGAGAGAGGTGAAGAGGATGGAGTCCAGGGAAGTGAGAACTGAACTGGGACTCTCAGTTCGCAGTAAGGGTGGCGCAGGGGATGGTGCAGGAGTCTGGCCGGATGTTGCACAAAGCGGGAGGAAGGGCCTAACGGAGAGTCAGAGAAATCTTAGGTGATACACACAAGCACACACAGTCATGCACCACGTAACAGTGTTTGGTCAACGACTGACTGCGTATACAGTGGTGGCCCCACTAGATTATAATAGAGCTAAGACCACTCCTACCTCCTAGTAACATTGTAGCTGTTCTGACATCATAGCCAGTCATGGCATCATGTGTCACTCCTGTCTGTGGTGTAAACCAACCTACTGGGCTGCCAGGTGTGTAGGAGTATAGCACATACAATCATAATAAACAACTATGGTACTGGTTTCTGTACTTTATTATACTTTCCATCGTCATTTTTTAAAGATTTTATTTATTTATTTTTAAAGGGAAGAGAAGGGAGAGAGAAAGAGAGGGAGAGAAACATCAGTATGTGGCTGCCTTCTGTGTGCCCCCTACTGGGGACCTGGCCTGCAACCCAGGCATGTGCCCCGACTGGGAATTGAACTGGCAACCCTTTGGTTCACAGGCCAGTGCTCAATCCACTGAGCCACACCAGCCAGGGCCTATCATTATTTTAGAATGTTTTCTTTCTACTTATGAAAAAAGAGTTTTTGTACAGCAATTTGCTGTGTGACACCAGCAGCAGCATCACACATCTTGTAGTTACTGTGTCTCGTGTTTGCACAATTTTCCCTCGTGCTTGATTTAATCTCATGATGTTTGTACAGTAAATAACATGCTGTACATGCCTGTAGCCCGGGAGCAACAGGCTGTGCCGTGTACCCTAAGAATAAGCAGGCTGTAACATCGAGGTTTGTGTAAGTGCACGCTATGATGTTCGCACAAAGACAAGATTGCTTGAGCACATTTCTCAGGTGCAGCCCCATTGCGAAGCAGTGTATAACTACATACATATGACTCTCTCTATATATATGTACATACATGTTTGTGTATATATATACTCATGTGCTAAGTTTATATACACACATATACAGTCATGAGTTTAATATATATTTAGCATGCAGGGTGGGGCAAAAGTAGATTTGCAGTTGTGAGCATGCGAAACACTTCATTCTTGTGTTATCACGTGTTAACTATTGTACCGTTTTCCCTGCAAAGGAGACAGTGACTTTGGGACCTGAGTATCTGTCGTTACGACATCCCAGGGCTGAGGAGGCCTTAGAGGTCACCCAGGCAGCCTCCCCCGAGACCATCCTTACAGTTAGATGTTGGAGTTGGCATTTGCCTGCCCCCAAGCCAAAGATGGCTCTGGGAAGTTCATATCAAACCATGAAGAAAGAAAGATAAAAAATGCAAAAAATATAGGAAAGCTTGTTCTGACTACCTTGAATTTGTAGCCAAGTCAGACCAAAGTGGGGATAACCTGGGAACCCACTGCTCGGGGTTGGCGTCAGAAGTTGGGGCAGCCGGGGGTTCCTGAGCCCTGACCCTGTGGGGGCGGTGCTGACTCCACACCCGCACATTCTCAGATTCTGTGAAAAAGGGGAGACGTGTATACTATACAGATGGAAGTTTTTGTTGTCCATGTCCTCAGAGTGCCAAGGGGACGCCGCTGCTTACACTCCTCAAAGACCCTTATATCCTGGTGGCTGCAGGTAAGCTGATGACCCCCCACTACGGGCCGGGAGGGTCTGGGCTTCAGGGCAGCCATGGCGCTTATGGGACTGTCCGCCCAGGCTCCCTCTGCTTTGCCAACATGGGAGTGGCCGTGCTGGAGCCCACCCTGCCCATCTGGATGATGCAGACCATGTGCTCCCCTGAGTGGCAGCTGGGTAAGTGACCTTGGATCCCCGCTCAGGCTTGAGCAGAAGAGCATGCCAAGGGCCCTTTCTCAAGTCATCCAGGGGCATCACTAAGCCAGGTCTCCGGAGTCCCAGAGGGACAATGTGCTCCCTTCCTAGAATCACGGCCCATTCACAGCCATGAATCAAGCCTGACTGGGTGGGCGGTCCCTCTAAGAAGCAGCCCAAGGAGGAAGGGGGGCGCTGTTGACAGGGCTGGAAAGCAGCAACTTCCTGTGTGGCTGAACCATTAATGACTCCTAGTCAGAGGACACAGGTTCTCGTTTCTGTTTCTGTGGATCGGCTCTGCGAGCTGCGCAGATCACAGAGACTTGCCGAGCAGCCCTCTGCCCCCCTCCCAGACAGGCAGGCGTCGGGGCCCTGTCCAGCTCACAGGGCCGTTTGAGGAATAACTGGCAGTAGGACATGAATACGCGCCATCATCACCACCCACACTTTCCCTCTTCAGCTCCCCTTCCCCTGGATTACTTTTTTTACATTATTTTCATGTAGTTTTTCCATTACCATTTATCCCCCCATAGCCACCCAGCCGCCTCCCCCGCCCCCAGTCACCACACTGTCGTCTGTGCCAGGAGCTCTTTCTCTTCTTTTCCTTTTTGCTCCATCCCTCCACCCACCCCGACTCCCCCTTCCCAAGCTGTCAGCCTGCTCTGTCTATGAGTCTGCCTCTGTTTTGCCTGTTGGTTCAGTTAGTCCATTAGATTCCACCTATGAATACAAAGTAATCTGAGATAGACAATAAAATCTCAGATTTTTTTTTTGCTATCTCTTCACCTTTAAGAGAGCAGCTTCTGGAGTCTGCCATTCTGCAGCCCTCACCCAGGGGAGGCGCTTGGCTCTGCATCCCAGTGGAGAGAGCTCTGGGTCCAGCCTCCTCTGCTCCTTTTTGGGAAACCTGAGGACAGGGACAGAGAACATGCAAAGTACTCCATCACTGCAGGGAGGGGAGGCTTATGGGGCCAGAGGGGAAGCCGATAAGGACCTGATGTGGCTCAGCCTGCAATAAAAGCACTAAATCTAATTTTTTTAGGGGACAGTTCTAAGCAAGGCTCCCAGCCCCAAATTGAATTGCTCTGGGTGGCAGCTGCCTCTGACCATGACAACTAATCGAGTTAGTCAGTGCTTGGTGCCAGCCAGCATCCCCTGCCCCAAGGCTCCGGCCGAGCAGGTGGGACCCAGAGCTCGAGACAGCCCTTCCCCAGCCTTCTTCACCCAAAGGAGAGACCGTATGAAGCAAACCAGCCGTCAGCCAGTAACTGGTGAATTGCTGACTCTGGGCATCATTGTAATCATCACAGTAGTTTCTATTAGGCAGCACTGTTGCTTCTCACTAGGAGAGGCAGAGTGGCAGGTGAGACACCTGAGGAAGCTCACAGGGTGACTTCACGCAGGCCCCCTTGTAGGAACATCAGAACTCAAGGAGGCCCTGTCTTCCTCCATCCTTTACACCTGTCTGCAGTGCTGTCTGTGTTGAATTGCCTGGAAAGGTTATTACAACTCGGGTATCAGGGCCCCACCCGGCAATTTAGTGAAACAAGTTTGCATTCCAAGCTTCTGGGTCATGCTGAGACAGCTTCAGTGACCCCGCTTTGAAACATATTGCCCTAAACGCAGAGCACTGCACTTGGGGAAAAGGGAGATGAGGCCTCTGAGTGGCGAGGTCGTCTGTCACTGAGCACTAGAATGTCCCATCTGCCCACTGCTCGTGTCACCAAGGGCAGGCAAAACTCAGGCCCAGAGACAGGCCCACCTGGGTGTGACTCTCAGTGGCCACGTACCGGCTGTGACCTTGGATAAGTTTTCTAACCTCTTGTGAACTCCACTTTCTTCATTTGTAAAAAGGAGCTGCTTTTCAGAGTTGTTTTCCGGATTAAATTGTTGTATGAATTCTAAAAGGATTCGCACCAGGCATGAAATATACTCAGTAAGTTAAAATCATCGCTATTTTGTAATTGTTTCTGTTTACATCACTTTGACAATCATGGCCAATGGTGTCCCCACCCCTTGAAGAGGTGCTGAGAACAACGTACGTGTGTCTGTGGACACACAGCTGAGAAGACCTCTAGCGCACAGTGTGCGGCTGAAATGCAAGCTCTCCCCAGGGCCAGGAGGACAAGCCGCTGTGATGGGGGGCGGATCTCATTCAGAAGTTTCACATCCGTTAAAATGACATTGAGACAACCATCTAGGTGGCAGGTAGCTTCCCAGAGGAACTGGTTTGCAGATAATCAGGTACACAGGTGGGCAGTTAAAACTTCTCGTGTTTTAAAAACAATTAAACATAAACAAAGAGGCACAGTTTGAGACAGATTGCCATGCCGCACAGGTCGACTGGACGAATTCACTTCCACCCACAGGGGAGAATATTAAAAGCAAACAAGCCATCAGCCGGTAACCAGGGAACTGTTGACTTTGGGCTTCATTGTAATCATCATGATAGTTACTACTGGGCCGCCCGGCTTCCTGTCAGCGCAGAGGGGCAGAGAGGTTGGTGAGGCCGACGGAAGCTCACACCTCAATGCCACACAGTCCCCACGCCAGAGCCATCTGGCTGCCGCACTGGGGGTGTGGGTGGTGGGGACACCTGGCATAGGAGTGGGAAGGCCTGGGTCCAAGTCCTGACCCTGTTTCTCACCAGATGACACTAATTAAAGCCAGCACTCAGCAGGGACTTAATCTGAGCCAGGAGCTCTGCGAAATGGTTGCTATGCATGATGTCATTAAGCCCCACAGCCAGCCTGTCTCATAGGAACTGTTACTATCCCCGTCCTGTAGAGGTTTCTTGTTCTGACCCAATTTCCCATGACCCCCACCCCACCACCACCACCACCACCACCACCACACTCTGGGCCTTAAGGAACTTCCTGTCAAGACAAGGTCCCAGTGCCCGCAGCCTGGGCTCCATAGGAGTCCCCTACCGCCTGGCGCTGACACCTGGGTATTTCCTGAGAACACCGTCTCCTGCAGCCCTCTTGGGGGTCGTCCACATTCCTCCGTTGCTGCTTCTGAATCATTTCCTCTTCATTCTCCTTCAAAGACCCCAACTTCTTTGAAGATCTTGTTAAATTATAACACCCACCCCTTAGTTACTGCATCTCCATCATTAAAGCTGTCAATCTTTCCCACCTCTACTGCTGTCCTTGTTTTGGGGGGTGTCAATATCGAGGTAGATAACCCTCTAACGTCTTGGCCTATTCCTTGACCTACTCTTCTGCAACAATCCTTTCCTCCTCTCCCCTTCACCAATCAAACCTTTATAGAACCTTGACCTTGACATCATTACCGGTACCCACTCTGAAGTCGCCCTTCCAAGCAGCCCACTTATCACTTTGCGTATATTCTGCTCAGGCATTCTAATCCCCGACCTCAACACATTTTGACAACTTTGAGATCGCCATTCGCCTCAATTCTTGTTCTGCTTTCATCACTACTCGTGTCTCCACTTCTGTCCTAGCCTGGATTCCATCAGGTGGATCCAAGTCCACCATCAGTGCCACTCCTTTGAGAGCCTTGGCGCCCCTTTGCCCTCTCTTCCCCCGGGGCCGTCACCTGGCAGAGCCTGGACCCCGGCCAAGCCTGCCTGGTCGCCCCTGTCCTGCCTCCACACGAGCAGTGGAACGGGACTGCAGAACGTCACGCTGTTGGTCTCACCTGAGCTTTAGGGCCACAAATCTAAAATAGGTTCTTTCTCTCAGCTCCACTATAATCTTCTTTTAAATTTTATTTCTAGTTAGAGTTCACTAAGGTAGGCTTTGACACTGTCCTACAATCTTTCTGTAAGTCCCGTAGCTATGTTCTCCATCCCACTTTCCAAAATGGCTTTTACTCTTCTCCGTCCAGATCCCTTACACAACCTCGTCCCTTCGGCTTTGCCGTTCTCAGCTCCGGGTTCTGGAGAAAACAGGAGACACGAGAGGGGGGCCCACCTGCTTCCATCCGGGAGCAGTCACTTTGCTGCTCCCGGCCCACACCACCGCCTTATCAGGCCGCACCTCTGCTCCTTTCGAAGGCCGAACTCCTCATGGTCCCTTGTCTCCTGGGTTCCATCCCCGTTGGCCCCTCCATTGGCTGCTCCTTTCCCCCTTTTCCACATCCTCCCTCTCTGCTAGCTTTTAAAGGCAGGGGTCCTCAGAGTTGCAGACCGTGGGTCTCTACTCTTTTCTACCTGATCTCTTGTAGGTGAGCCCAGCCCCGCCCCTGGCCGTAAGAACGATGCATGAACCAGGTAGTCGGAGGTGTGCATCTGTGTTTGCGACCTTTCTTCAGAACCCCAGACTGTGTGCCCAACTGCCCGCCGTCTCCAGCTGGATGTCTAATAGGCCTTCCGAACCTCTTATGAGCCCTCCAAGCTCTTCCTTCACCTCCAGTCTCCAGCCACCCAGTTGACAGAGACAAAAACCTGGGAGTCTTCCTTGATTTCTCTCTTTCCCCCACCCCTGCTATGCCTGTGGCCAATCCGACCGGGAATTCCACTGACTCCGCCCACAAAATACCTGCCACTCGATTCCCTCCTCTCCATGGTGACTCCCAAGCTGAGGCGCTATCCCGTTTCTCCTGGGTTCTGCAGGTAGGCTTTTGGCTTCCACTCTTGTCCTGTGAAGCCACCCTTCTAACCACAACCAGGGACCTTAGAAAGCAAGTCAGAGTAGGTCGTTCCTCTCCAACACTTCCCACTCCACATAACTTCCAGATTCCAGACACACCCTTCCTATCACTGTCCCCTGTGCACAGGGCACCGCAGCCACCCAGGCCTCCCTCCTATTCCTAGAACAGACTAGGCGGTTTCTTCTGTGAGTGTTTGCATGACGTGGTGTTCGTGGGGGGATGTTTGTTCTTGCTTTGTTTTGTTTTTCTGCTTGAAAACTCTCTTTCGGTTATTCTAGTGTGAGCTTAAATGTCAGCTTCTCAAAGAAGCCTTCCCTGCCCCACCAAATCTAAGTTAGCTCCATTTCTGGTCATTCTGCCATAACGTCACATAACATTTTCTTCGCAAAAGTTACCATTTTTCAAAATTATCTTTTCCATGTATTTGTTTACTTATTTATTATCTGTCTTTCTCCCCGAGACTAGGATTTCCTCTTTGATTCATTACTCTATCCCTAGCCCTTAGAATACTCCGCATATAACAAAAGCTCATTAAAAGCACTGAATGAATGAGCAGATGCCTGGGACTCAGAGGAAGTACATAGATTGCCCGAGGTCGCAAAGCTAACAATGGGCCAAGCCACCGAGTGAATTCAGAGCTGTGGGCTCCACACTCTGGCTTCAGATGCCTGACTCTACTGTCACAGAACACAGTGTGACGGGGGCTTCAGTTTACAAAACATTTTACATTCGTCATCTAATGTGCTCCTCCGTGTAAGCTGTTGTCACATAACAATAGCCTTGTTTTTCCCAGCTCAGAAAGGCTGACTAACCGACCAACATCAGGACCTAAGCGACAGAAAGGCAGGGAAGCAGCAAGGTGGGAACTGTACTTCCCAGGAAGTTTGTGTGTCTTTCTCCAATGTGCGTGTCCTTACACCAGCGGCCAAGGGTGCTTTACACGTGAGAATGGCTCACTGGGGCCGTTCACCCAGAAGCCCACGCGGGCAGCTGGAAGTACACCGCGTGTATTGAGGCTAAACAAGACCCTGCTCCTGAGGAACGCAGAGGTGTGGGGTCCTCGGTCATCCAGTCTGGGTTTGCACAGGGGTCCCCAACCCGCAAAACAAACTGCTTTGCAATCTTTGAAGGTAACTTCACTGTCTTGTAGGATCGAGGTGTTTCAGAGCAAACAGGGCGTGGCCTGAGGTGTGGACCTGTGTCTTTCTACAGGTCTGGCTTTCCTGCCTGCCAGCGTGTCCTACCTCATCGGCACCAACCTCTTCGGCGTGCTGGCCAACAAGATGGGTCGGTACGTAGACTGGGGATCTGGACAAGCAAGAGGAATGTAAGACAGGACAGCCCTCTGAGGTTGTCCCTGCATCGGGGGCGATGAGCAGCTTCTCTGAGGTGGCGAGTTTAGGACAAGCACACACATAAGCACTGCCCCCAGGAGGATGGGGCAGGCGGGTGGCGAGGGCAGAAAGGAGAAGGACAGTCAGCCCTGTGCCAGTTGCTGTAGAAGCGGCAGTGAATACCTGAGGGACAGCCTTCACTTTCCAGGCGCTTGTTGTCCCGTTGAAGAGATCAAATAGCCCCTGGGAGAACAGGCCTGAAAAACAGCAGTGCTGGGGGCCGTGACCGCCCCACTGCGCTCCGGGGAGGCGCCCCAGGGCCCCCGAGGGCTGGAGGGTAAGAGGTGTGAGTCTGGATCCTGTTCCTCCACGACAGTGACAGCAGCTCTGATTTCATCTTCGTGGCACAGCATAAAGACTTTAAAAACAAAGATTGGAAAGAAAAAACGCTGCTGTAGGCAACCAGAGAAGGAAAGCAGTTTGGCATTACTTCTCTGTGGGTTCTGAGATGGGTCTTGCAGAGAAAATAAGATGTGAACGGGGAGAGGTTGTCTGAACGGGGAGACAGCATGGATCACGTTTGAGGTTACTCCCAACGGGCCTGTCCTTCTCAGTCAACTGGCTCCTCTTCTGGGGGAGGGAAGAATAGTTCCCATCAGGCCCCTCTGCTTCTGCTGGGGGAAGAGGCGTGAGAGAAGGGGAAGGAAAGGACAGGGAAGGGGCTCGCCTGGGTGCCACCGGTTCACATAGAGATGCGTTCATCTTCTGACCTCCCAGGGGGTCCCTGGGATTAGGGGCGGTAGGACTAGCCAGTGGGGTGGTGAAGGGGTGGCGGGTGGAAGGGATCTCTCCCCTTGGCACCCTTTAACGGCAGCTCTTTTTCCCAGATGGCGTTGCTCCCTGATTGGCATGGTGGTAGTAGGTACCAGCTTGCTTTGTGTAAGTATAATAAGGTCCAGTTGAGAAAAGAGAGGGGGACCCAGACATTTAAACATCACTGTCCTTCAAAACGAGCAGAGGGTTGACTTGGCGAGAACTGTCAGAGAGACCGCTTCTGCATCAGTGGGAAATTATCAGCCGGAGAGCTGCCACCGGGCGGGCGTCCCACTGGAGAGAGGTGGGGGAGGAGAGGGAGGGGCAGTGGGAGGGCTGGAGCCGACCCAGGCTCTGTGTATGGACATAGGAAGCAGTGCAGGTGGGTGTCTGTTTCTGGGCCAGCCGGATGATGTATGTTGTGACTTCATGTTTCACGCCACCCTGACAGAGCCTCATAAGCCCTGGGTGAACCATGGTCTGTGCCTCAGCCCCCGGCACCAGACTGTCAGGTAGAAGAAGAAGGAAAGAAGGGCTTCTCCATTTCCAAGAGCCCTTGTCACGCTCACCAAGCCTTCGTTCTCTCCTCTCCGTGATGGGGATCGAAGCACACTTACAGGGCGGCCGGGGGATCCACGGACCGCAGCAGTGTCTGGCACACCCTGCGCCCCAGGGGCTCGTAGCCAGTACTGTCAATGAAATATAAATACCCCTTGAGGAATCTTCCCCCAAATTAGTATCAGCCACTAAGATCTAAATGGTACATTAAACCTCCGAGGGGCGAGTGTGCTGGGGCGGCAGGTTGGGTGACAGATGCCCGGGGAGGGAGAGCGAGAGAACAAGCATCACAGGTGTGCTGATGCGGCACCAAACAGGCCACCTGCCCTCTGGCTTATGGATACTTGGTTGTTGGTATCTCCTCTCTTCTTTGCTCCAGTGGCTGCCAAGCTAAGCCTTAGCCTAGACCTTCGGATGCTGCTGCTGATAGAAATGAGAGGAACTCCATTCAGTGAAGGAGGAGGACAGAAGTGTGGGTCTGGGGGCGTGCAGTGCAGGGAGGGAGGGCCCACGCAACAGAGAAGGACCATTGTTATGACATAACACAGTCAAAACTGAGGTGCAAACTCGGTCTTGACACTGATTAGCTCTGTAACTTTGGGCAGGGCATTTGACCGAACAGTGACAATCTAGTTTTCATGTCTTCAGAGTGGAGGTAAAGAGTTCTTCATAAGGAGGTGTGAGGGTCCAAGCCGATATCGCGTGCGGCGCAGAGCAGCTGTGAGTGCGTTCCCCGCGAACACGCTTTGCTGCTGAGCCGCCCCACGTGGCCCGCTGGGCTCCTGACAAACGCTCCTTCCTTTCCCACTGCAGGTTCCTCTGGCTCGGAATATTTTTGGCCTCATTGCTCCCAATGCGGGGCTTGGCTTTGCCATAGGTAAGAAGTGCCCTTCAAGGAAACAAGAAGACCCTGGATGTTGGTCTGTGGGAAGGCAGACAGATCAGGAGGGCAGCCGGCAAGGGTGTGGAGAGAGGAGCTCATATTCCCACTAGGAATGGGTGTCGTGTTGAGTAGGGGGACCGCAGGCTGAGGAAGTGGACTAGAGAGGAGGGGGAGGGAGGGTGCACAGGCAGGGAGGGGCCTGGGGGTGTTGCTGACAGAGGTGGGCGGTTCGCTCTGGCCACAGGCATGGTGGACTCCTCTATGATGCCCATCATGGGGCACCTGGTGGACCTGCGCCACACCTCCGTGTACGGGAACGTCTACGCCATCGCCGATGTGGCTTTTTGCATGGGCTTTGCTATAGGTAAGTTGCGGGGGGTGGGGGGGAGGGAGAGAGGAGCACCCAGGACCTGGTGCCCCAGTCTCCCTTTTCCACTGGTGACCAGCTGGAAGTGGAGCTGGGAAGCTGATCCTCTCAGGCTTCTGGAGCTATTTGACCCTGGGACATCCTCCGGGTCACCTGCTGACCACCCTCCCCTGGTACCTTCCATGGGATCAAGCCTCGTAAACACTGGTGACTTGAACTTCTTCCTCACAGGCCCGTCCATGGGCGGTGCCATTGCGCGTGCCGTGGGCTTCCCCTGGCTCATGGTCATCATCGGAGTCGTCACCATCGCCTACGCCCCTCTCTGCTGCTTCCTGAGGAGCCCCCCAGCCCAGGAGGAGAAGCTGGTAAGGGGCTCTGCTACTGCTAAAAAAATCAAGTTTCTTTCCGCGTCTCTCTCATTCCTTTTCATCCTGGGCTCTTACTTCCTCCCTCTTCAACGGTCTCTCTGTGTTGCCAGGTTTTCTGATGGCTTTTTCATCTTTATCTTTCCTTGGCGGACTTCCTTATTTTCCCTTCTCTACATAACGACTTCCTCTCACAGCAGGCAGTGAAACAGGGTCCTAAGTAAACAAGGAAAACAGGAAGTTTGTAGGAGTCGGGAGCAGGGACCGTCAAAGATTGCAGTTACCAGCAAAGTGTGCATTACCAAATCATCTCCCTAAAATGGATAGAATTCCACTGGGTTCGTTCGTTCATTCACTCATTTGTTCATTCATTCATTCATTCATTCATTCATTCATTGGTGTCTACCATGCTCTTTAAAATACCAAACCACAGGGGAGGGAAACATATCCTGTGATTTTAGTTACCTAGATACTTTCCTCTGATTGCAGCACCAGCCCGCTGAGGGTTAGGGATGGGTGTAGCTGCTGCTCAAAGTAACAATAGAAGAAAGGAAGGTCTAATGGGGCGGGGGCGGGGGAGTGTGGTGCCAACTTCAGCTGTAGCCTGAGCTACGGCTATTAGGATTCAGTTATAGGATATCAGATGTTTGTCTTGACTAGGCCTGTGCACGCATGTGAAGCGGAAAGAGGGTCCTATACTTGTTCCTGGAGGCTTTCCCCAGCAGCACTACACTTGGGTGAGCTGGCTGGGAAGGTGCGAAGACTGAGAAGACGGGCGGTGCTCTCTCTCCCTGCCCCTCGCTGCAGGCAATCCTGGGCCAGGACTGCCCCATGGAGACCCGGATGCACGCCGTCCAGAAGTCCACGAGGGCGTTTCCTCTGGGGGAGGACAGCGATGAGGAGCCTGGCAGTGAGGAGTAGCAGCAGAAGGTGGTCCCTGGCCTGTCACACGTGGGTCTCTGAGGCTCGGACTTCAACGACCACCCCTATCCCTGGAACCAGAGCACCATGGGCCCCTCCGCAGGCCTCACTTCCCTCTCCCCTGGGTGTCTCTTAACCTCCCCTCCCCCATGCCAGCCCAGGTTCTCTCCTCGCCTGTGGCACCCATGGCTGCCCCTCCACACATTGATGCCTCAGATGGCCCCGGTTTTAGGGAGGACAGAGTGACACTCTCTCCCAGGCTTCCGGGAGGCTGACTGAACTTGAGCTATGACAGGTTCTGCAAGGGGTGACTCACCTCCCAGAGGCGGCAGTGAGCACAGCGTGCCCCTGAAACCGGGGGGGTGGCTGACACGCCGCACCTCACCGGCTGCCTGATCTCCTCCGGCAGGTCCCCAGCAGGCTCTTGGGGTTCTGTGCCCCGTTTCTCCCTGAGTGTTCCCGGCTGGGGTGAGAAAGCATCCTCGACATCAGACCGCTGCTAAATTGCCAATTTGGGAAACGTTTAGCCTGGTTTTTAGTGTTTTTGTCCATGGCAAAGCCTGCAGCTGCTAATGTGACTTCGCCCTCAGTGAATGGAGGACTCTTTGTTACCAAATGGAAGGCAAAGAGCCTGATTCCCCTGAGCTCTCAGTTCCTGGCATTCTCACTCTTTCTTCTGTGGCTCTCCATCTTCCCTCAGCCTCTTAGGCTGAAAAATAAAAGTGGGAGGACAGAAATATACATCTGTGTACCCCAGGATTTTCTGGGAAGAAGTCCAAAAGCAGCTGCCCTAAAATTCCTTCCAACCGGGATTTCCTAATTCTTTCCCCAGGATCTTAATGAGGCATTGCTCACTCTTGCTAATGAGTGCGTCCTTACGTAATTCAGACGTGGCAAACCAGATGCTCTTTTGTCGCAAAAGAACATCTGTGGGCAAATACACTAGGTACTGTGAATGTTTTGACTTTCTGCCACTTTTTGGAAACAGTTATTGCGTGATGGGACTTCAAAGAGGTGGGAGACATGGCCCCCGCCCTTCAGTAGCTTCCATCTGTTTGGGCAAACGGGACACGCATAGGGTAACATGATCGATACCGCACGTCGGTGTGCACTCTGTTCAGGTACAAAGACACAGGGGTGCCCACGGTCTGGGTGGGGAACAACAGCGGAGCTGGAGGCAGAGGCAGGACCGGAAAGACCCACAGGTGCACGGTGCAGGTGCCTGGGCGGCAGGTTGGGCTGTCCAGGCCTGACCCTGGCAGGCTGCCTGGCTCTGATGGCTGCGTGCCTGTGGAGGAGTTTGGTGGATTCGCCCCAAGCGCCGGATCTTCAGAACACGTTCAAGCTGAAGTTCAGTGAATCTTATCATTTATAGACAATGGATGACTGATTCATAGAAATGTTTCTAGGGCGTTGGCATTAACTGGACTTGCCTGATACGTGAAACCCGATGTGCTTCTATTATCATTTAGTCAGGATGATACTTGTCTTAGGTTTTGAAGGAGCTCAATGATAAAATTAGGAAGTCACTTGTCATAATATGTGACCTGTAACTACAAATACAGGCTGAGTGGAGGCCCCTGTGCAGGTAGGAGGGGCGGTTGGGGTGTGGAGGGTCTGGGGCCCTAACATGGGGCCTTGGTGAGTCTCACCCACGTGGAGAAGGACCTATTATAAAGGATGGGCTTGTTACAGAAACTGTTAACACGTTTAAAAAATTAAGATTTTTCGAAAGAGGAAGTCATTCTTGATTTGCCAGCTAGCATTGTTTGAGCAATAGAAAACATATTTCAAAAGACACCACTACATATTTATCCAGACAAGAGTTGACACCAAACACCCCAGGTCAGTCAGGACACATTTTTTGTTATTGATCAGAAATAAGCCATATGTCCTGGCTGGTGTGGCTCAGTGGATTGCATGCCAGCCTGCAACCCAAAAGATCACCAGTTCAATTCCCAGTCAGGGCACAGGCCTGGGTTGGGGGCCAGGTCCCCAGTAAGGGTCGTGTGAGAGGCAACCTATCCATGTATCTCTTGTGCGTCAATGTTTCCCTCCCTCTCTTTCTCCCTCCCTCCCTTCCCCTATCTCCAAAAATCAATAAATAAAATCTTTTAAAATTTTTTAAGAAGGAAATAAGGATAAACATAGCCTGTGTATGAAACACATAAAAAGAAGAGTCACATAAAAGTAGACAATGGAATCCGTCTCTACGAGCGGCTCTACGAATGGGATGAAGAATGCATGGCGGTGCACTTTCACATTTAGAGATGACATGAAGTTCTTCTAAAAATGAAATCGCCAACACAGCAAGAACGAGCCACGAGAATTTTTCAAAATAAAAGTACCATGAAATGTCGGAGGGCCCCCACCGTGAGAGGTTGAGGATACGCATTTCCCCTTACGAAAGGGAGGAGGTGCAGAGACTCTAAACAGATTCAGAGGTTGAGAGGCTGTGAGCGAAGAAGACGGGAACTAGTGCGCTCCGTGCACTCGGGGCGCTCCCGGAGCGCTGGGAATAAACCGGGAGACGCGCTATTTCCGGAGTGCAGACGCTGGGGCGGAAGCTACCAGTTAAGGCCACAACCGGAGCAGGAAAACGCAGAGGGAGCTTGTGCGGCGATGAGCGGGTGGTGTGGAGCGACAGAAGATTCTTACAGGGTTTCAGCGTTGCTGTTGGGAAGTCCAGGCCATGATGAGCGGGTGGTGTGGAGCGACAGAAGATTCTTACAAGGTTTCAGCGTTGCTGTTGGGAAGTCCAGGCCACTTGATTCCTTGTCCTTTGAATGGGATCTGCAGTTTCTCTTGGATTTTAGGAATTTTTTCCAGGTCTTTCGAGATTTCGCAATAGTGACTCTTGGTGAGGTTTTTTTAAATTCATTGTGCTGCAGTCCAGTACACCCCTTCAATCCAGAAAATCGTGTTCTTTTTTTCTGGGAATTTTATTGTTCAATCTTCTTGATAATTTCTTCTATGTCTGCCTTTTGCTTTCTGGAAATGCTATTAGTTGGCTGTGGGCTTCTTGGCTTCATTGATCTTCTTTCTTTTTCCTTCTATCGATCTCTTAAATTTTGTTTGTTCTGCTCTCTGAGAGATTTCCTCAATTCTAAATCCAGCTGTCCTTTGTAATATATTTTTTTCATTTTAGTAATCATAATTTATAAGAGCTCTTCAATTTCTATAGCCTCCTAATCTCATTTCATGGTTGCAATATTTGTATCTCTCTCAGAGTGAGTCGAATTATCCTTTGTTCCCTGCATTTGTTGGTGTGCTTGGAGCCGGTGTTGGCCTGCTTGAGCTGTTTTTCACTGTGGAGACTTTCCTTTGAAAATGCGTGGTGACTGGGGCTTGAGAACTCCGGGGGTGACTGGGCGGGAGCTGGCTCCTATGATGGAGAGCTCCCCAGTGTCAGTGTCTGTCAGTGACGCCTCTGCATTACTAATGGCACTTAGGCAGAAAAGGGGGGCAAAGGCAACGAGACACTGAGCTTAATAAACTGGGGAGCACAAGCCCGTTTTCTTCACCAGGAAGCTACAGCTTCACACCCCAGGGAACCACAGCGTTGCGCCCCACCAAGGGGATTGGCACTCCTCCATCCCCCGCTGCAGTACTGGGTCGCTGGGTGGCACGGGAGTGATGTGCTGGATATAGAGGCCTGTCGGTCTAAGCAGCAGGTATCAACCCATCCAAAAGCCCATGGAAGTTTGGGAAGTTGATTTGTTTGAGAAGGTACATGGCCCAAGCTAATATAATCCTAGGCAACAAGAATCGTGTGCACTCGCTCTCTCCCTCTCTCTCTCTCTCTCGCTCTTGCTTGTGACCCACAGTCCCAGGTTGCATGCACCTGTGTTCTCCATGGCCTTGTGGCCCTCCCAGCCATGTGGCCTGTGGGCGTGCATCTCCACACCAGGCTCACAGCCACAGACTGTGGCTGGAAACACACGCTATGCTGGCCGGATGCTGGATGCTGGACTGGACTTCCATAGGGAGCACAGACTCTGGGCAGTGGCCTTCATCCTGGCCCTACTGAAGACAAGACTGGACTTTTTCCACAGCCAGACAGAGGGAGATAGATTGGAAGCCCAGGGGGCAGCTTCTATTTCCACGAGAATGAGCCACCTTGCCACCCCCAACCTCCCACACATGGGTCCTTGGAATGCTCCTTGGGATCCTATGGGAGAACCTAGTTTCCTCCAACAACATCTAGACGGCTCAGGGCAAACACTTCCTCCAGGTGGCGGGGTGGGGAGGGTGAAGTTAACTCATTTGGAGCAAAGTGGCTTAAGGGGCTCCTAGTGGGGGGCGGACCTCAACTGGCACCCTCACTGAAGTGCGGCACATCCCCTCTGCCTTCCACTGTGAGTGATGTCCTCAGGATTTGGGGTTTTGTTTGTCTGTCTGTTTGTTGCTCTCTGGTTCCATTTTCCCACAGAATGAACCCTCCCGCCTCAGTGACGAGCAGCTGTCAGCAGGCTCCAGGGGGAGGCGGAAAGGGTACCAGGGTCCTCACACGTGCTCTCCCCGACAGTTTGCCTTTTCTCAGCCCTCACCTCGCACCGCCTTCGACCCCTAATATTTCCGCAGTTCTGTGACATAAACTGACGCTATTGATTGGTGTCTCCTTTTGCCTGAATTTGCTGTTTGAACATCCCATTTTTGCTAATTTTCTCATCGATTTTTAAAAATAACCGATAGTTTATTTTAAAATGTTGATGTAAGCATCTGCGATGGCGGCTTCACCCTGGACTCCCGGCTCAGTGCTGGTGGCAGCAGTCTGCTTCACACTCTCAGAAGGGCTGTGCGAGCCAGTGGGCGGCCTGTGGACCCTCAGCTGCACAGATCGCCAGCCTTAGAACCTCCCCACGGGGGAGGACGTGATGCCGAGTCTTAGTAGGCATCCAAACTGGTCCTTCTGCTTGAGATTCTTTTTCTTTGCACCTCTGATCAAGTCAGCACACACTTTCTCCAGGGACTTTCTGGTTAGAGTGATTCTAATTCAGTGAATTGCCACCTCTGGTTCCAACAGGGGTGTTTCCGGCATCTTTGAAAGCCTGGCTGGGACTTCTGGCCAAGATGGAGGCGCAGGTAGACACACTGTGCCTCTTCGAATAACCAAAATTAAGAACAACAAAAATTTAGAAACAAAAGTCAACCAGAACTGATAGAAAATTGAAGTGTACAGAAATCCAACAACCATTCATCCAGACCAGTAAGAGGGGCGGAGTCGGTGACCAGTGGAGAGGGGTCGTGGCTGGAAAAGGCAGTCCCTGGCAGACCTGGGCACAGGGAGGCAACGAGCAGACCCCATGGGGCGCGCAAGGCAGCTGGCTGATCGCAGACACACATTCACGCACAGATAAACCAGGTGAAAACAGGGAGCGAGACAGACTGTGCAACCCAGGGTCCCAGCTATGGGAAATAAAGCCTAAAAACACTGATTGAAAACACTTTTGGGGGTTGAGGTGATGGGAGAGAATCCCAGCCTCACAGGAGAGTTCGCTGGAGGGACCCACAGGGTCCTAGAACAAGCACAAGCCCACCCACCCAAGAACCAGCACCAGAAGGGCCCAATTTGCTTGTGGGAAGCAGCAGAAGGGACTAAAATCCAAGAGAGAGCGGAGCAAGTGCCATTGATCCCTCTCTGACCCCACCCCCACATATAGCATCACAACCCAGCAACTGGGTTGACCCGCCCTGGTGAACACCTAAGGCTCTGCCACTCATATGTAACAGGCACAATCAGACCAAAAAAAAAAGGCTCAAACGAAAGCATAGATCA
>PVKM010028810.1:0-16480 GCA_004027735.1 Carollia perspicillata
TACTCTTATTTTCCTTTACTCCATTTTTCCATCCGTTTATTGTTACTCTGATAAATTGTATGTATTTTTTTGCAAGCTACCTCACAGCATAGCCAAGCTAAAAAAGTTTAAGTGATACATAAGTAACAAATGGAGCAAGACAGAGAGATAGTGTAGATGTCCAGATGGGCCATGCACTGAAACTATGGCACTGAAGCTTGGGAGGGAGCTCCTGCCCCCCTGAAACGGGCCCTCTCAGCATGCTGTGTCATTAGCCTTCTTTCATTAAAGGGGTGGAAGACAGAGGTATTACTTTCAGTCATTTTCACTAAGCCCTTTTATCCCTTCAGTTTTTTGTGAATAATGTAAGACTCTTTCACTAATAATAGTAATGATGGTTAAGAAAATCTGAATTTATTTATTAATCATGTAAAAGCATGAATCGAGGCACTATGTCAACTGTTCCATAGGCGTTGGGCAGAGGCGGGGGCAGGATATGTAAGCAGTAATACAGAACTCCGGTTTTAGATAGAGGCCAGTTTGGATTTGAATGCTTCCTGTTGGCATCACCTTGGGTATTGGGCTCAATTTCATCTATAAAACAGGAATAAGATAGCATTTCCTAGTTTGTGTCCTTTAGAGATTTAAACTGAGAAAAAGGCTAATGCAAACTTAGTACAAAATCTGTTTTTCATTCATTTTTAGTTGATTCCGATCATGATAGCTCCTTCCATAAAAACGTAAGCTTTACAGAGCAATAAGTCTTATAGACAAGACTGCAGTTGAAAGGTACATGTAATACATGTCATGAAAGTGGCATGCGCAAAGTGGTGTGGAGAGAGAGCAGAGAAAGGCACAATCAAAGTCAGAGACCCAGCAGCAGAGCCAGCTTGAAGAACAAAGGGCTACTGAAGGTGTTTGAGAACACACAGTCAAGGCACACCAAGACTCAAGGTTGAAGGACAAATTGGAACAGTCTGCACAATTTGAAAGTAAAGTTTTTTTAAAGACCTATCAAGAAGAAACTAATAATGAGAACACTTCTTTTGCAAGAGGAATCCATCTGTGAAAAGTACTATGTTCTTTATGTTGACAACAATTATGATGTGAGGCTCCATTATAACTCCTCTCATAACAACTGTCATTTATTGTAGAATTAATATGTGCTGAAAGTCTGTTGGGCACATAACAATCCTACCAGGTAAGAACTATCCCCATTTTCTAGAGCAGATGAGGCTTAATAAGCTTAAATATTTTGATTAGACTTACTTAGCAAATGGTGCAGTACAGACGCTTCCTGGCTACAAAAAGCCTGTGATCTTCCATGATCAGCCTTTGCCTCTCTGCATAATTGCATCTTATGGGATCTTTTTTGATGATCATGTCAAAAATGAGGTTTATTTGTTTTCCTTTTGGGGTCCTCATGTAGGATTTTACAATAACTCTGAGAGAGAGGCATTAGGTAACCTTGAATAAATAAGATTACAGGTTTTATTTTCCAGAAGAAGCGGGTGACATCAACACCAGCACTGTCTCAAAGAAAGATTAGTTGCCCCCATACTCCTGAGGTAAAAAGTAACTCATTTTTTCTGGACTCCCCATGGCTGTAACTCATGACAGTCTATTAACTGCCATAAACTCCCTGATATGCTGGAAACATGTCTCTGTAGCATTCTAAAGAATGCATATGAAGTTTTTCAATTTGGGGAAATATAGAGAGAAAATAACGTACAAACAAAAATTAAGCGATAACTTTCTGAAGTTTGTTTTTCCAAATTTTCTACTACATATTGAATTTGAATTGTAACCGTTGTTTGCAGTTTGTCCAAAAATGACTAAGCCTTGCTCAGAAACTGGAAGTGCAATAATTTAAGCTGCCTCTAAAGGTTATTTAGCAATTTTCATAAAAAATGATGGTCTGATTGCCAAATAGCATGTTCACATAGCCAACTGTATGAAAACAAGACAATTGAGGCCATTTTACATTAAAGGGACTATAATCAGTGGAGAAAAACAACCAGAAAGAACTTTCCAAAAGACTGTATAGTATTTACGTCATTTGCCATGCATTTTTGGCAGTTCATCTCCTGGAAGCCTTGTAGTACTATACATCCTGATCTCTTGTTGCTTTGTTGCACCATGTGACTTATGCTGGTCAATGAATCAACACTAGAGTTATGAAGTAAGTCACTCCCAAGCCACAGCATTTCATTATTTGTTCAAGATCCCTCGAGTTCTCTTTACCTGGCAGACTTGAGACAGTGGCTGCTCCATCAACTTGGGATGAACTTGGGTGATGAGATAGAGAGCATAAGTTTTAGTCAACCTGCAACTGCGTGAGGGAGAACTAAACCATCATAGCTGAAAGTCACCAAGATTTTGTGGTTGTAACTGTAGCATAATCTATCCCAGTACTGTCCAATAAAATAAAATGTAAGCCACATATGTAATTTTCAGTTTTCTAGTAGCCACATTTAAATGCAAAAAGACACAGGTGGAATTAATCACTAGTCATATTTCAAGTGCTTAAGAGCCACATGTCGCTAAAGAACTACTGAATCAAACAGAGCAAATTTTGCTTATTATGGTGATAGGGACAATATATAGTATCTAATTGATCACTGTGGTTTCCTCGGGGAACACACAGTAAGAGAAATGGCTTTGCAATAGAAGAGAGTTGGTAAATTCTGGTTTGGTCTAAGATGGCAATGGGCTATCAGAGTGGATATCCCCTCTGGGCAGTATAAAACACAGAACACAAAAAAAGCACAGAACATTAGAAATATAGATGAGTTCCAATTATCTTTCACTCTGCCAGTTCCTGAAAATAGAAGAGTAGAAGGCTCAGTTACCTTGAAATTCTCACAGTTGGTCTCAAGAGCCCAAATAATATAAACGATTTTTTTTTAAGTTTCAAGATACATCTGAAAGAGATGACATCAAACATCCACTACTCATACGGTCTTGGAACTGAGAAAAAATGGACCAAAGAGAGTTTTAAAAATGTCTAAAGTAATCAAGAGTGAAAATGCAAGAACAGAGTGAAACCTTTGGGTTTGTAACAAGAAATGATGATTAGTGACATTTGAAAGCATAGCTTTGGTGAATTCATGAGTTAAGGGACCAAATTAATAGAGCTCCATTTTAGCTGAAAAGCCCAGGGAAACTTAATAAGAGAAAAACAGCCAATTGTGGGTCTGTGTGAAGCTAGTAATGACATGCAGGATTTTACAAGGAGATGAGTGACATGGGCAAAAAAGAGCAGAGGACTTAGATAAGGATCAAATACCCTATCTGGAGGCTTAAAGGAATAAAATGTAAGGTAGAGCTTCAGACTGGCTCCCAATCAAAGGTGAAATATTAGATCTATTGAGAATTACATGTTTAAATAAATGGTTACCTTGACTTTGAATGAAAGGAAAAATGGGATTTATAGTAGCTAGCCATTTAGCTGGTATAAAGAAAATGAGAACATGATTTCTATAGAATGCGTTTGCACTTTTTAAAAAAGATTTTATTTATTTATTTTTTTAGAGGGGAAAGGAAGGAAAGAGGGAGAGAAATATCAATGTATGGTTGCCTCTCGTGCATCCCCTGCTGGGAACTGGCCTGCAACCCAGGCATGTGCCCTGACTGGGAATCGAACCACGATCCTTTGGTTTGCAGGCCGATGCTCAATCCACTGACCTACACCAGCCAGGGCTGTGCCTTTTCATACAGGTAAAAATAAATAAAAATTTTAGGAAAAAATAAAAATAAATCAAAATCAAGTCCATCATATAAATTAGAAATAGCTTAAGGAAGAAAAACTTTAAAAAATTGATTAAAAAATGAATACCCTAAATAGATGTGTGCTTTTAAACATCCTAGAGAATAAACAGTAATATCAAATGCCAGAAAAGTTTTTGTAATACTTATCACCATGTCATATTATTTTGTTTATGTACTATTTTTCTAAGTTTATACAAAACTTTAAAATTCTTGAAAAATCAAGGTCTCCAAAGACTATATATACCTCTGTATATTCTCATCTTTCTCCCGACATACATTTTGACATCAAAGTATTTGGAAAAATACCAATAGCACTAAAATAATGAAGGCAAAATCTAATAATTCTCTAGGTTAATATGCATAAATATAAAATTTATGGAATTTTTGTTAGTTTTAAGAAAAGTAAGAATCACAATAGATTAACATATATTTTTTCCTTACAGGATAATAATATATGTGAAAAGAGAAGAGCAGTATAGATTACAGAATACTAAAAACAATAGCAAAGATTTGAGAAGAAAAGATTTTGTTAGGTTCAAAAAAGATAGAGAACTGGAATGTTATGTCAATATAGGCAAAGCCTGAGATGACAAAAAATACTTTAAGAAAATGATTATTCAAAAAAAGCATAAAACAGTAAAGAGAATTTCAACTAAAACTAAAGAATAGTTTAAACATAATTGCACACTAAGACTAAGCAATGCAAAGCAAAAGCAATGAAATATAAAGAAATAGTCTATGAAATAATTATTTAAACTCTATCTTCAGAATTAAAACAAAGAAGCAGGCATTTTGCTTAGCATCAAATCAGATTTCTGAATAGAAAGTTTAGAAATTAAAGAACTAACAGATTAACAAGTAACAATTAACTCAGTGACGCTTTCTCTGCTGATAAAAAAGACCAATACCAGCAGTTACAATCAAAAGTGCTATTTTAGGTAAAGACGATGGACATTCTCAAATAATTCAGATCACTAAATATCTGGAAGTAATCCAACTAAGCTCACCTCTGGAATTCTCTCACAAATAGTTTCTGTGTGTGAGGGTAATATCTGTTACTGTCCAGCAGAGAATATTTCTTCCTTAGGTGAGTTTAGCTTCCATTCCATTCATCCTCCCACTGTCTCTTTTTATTATCCAGGATGACAGTCCATTGAACCCATCAGTATCCTTTATCCCTTCTTCTCTCTCATGAAACACCATGGATGAGCAGAGCTAGTTCAGAATAAAGGGTAGGCTCCAGGCATACATGGGGTGAGACAGCCTGGGCTTTGAAGTCAATTAGCCTGGGCTTCAATTATCTCGGATCCACCACCTACCAGCAAGATATTTAACTTCTAGAATGCTTACTTCCCTCATTTACCAAATGGGGATAATAATATCTACCTCACCGTTACTGTGAGAATTAGAGAAAATGGTGCAGGTAAAGGATCTACTGCATCTTGGCACATACAAAATATTCGATGAGTTAATTTTATTGTTAAATTCTGAGTCCAAATCCTGCTTTGCCATAAGAAGCTTTGTGACTCAGTTCTTGATGACACAGTACCTACTTCATAGTAATGTTGTGAGGATTATAAATAAATCAAAATATGTGAAGTGATTAAATAGTGTGAAGTAAAAAATAAAGTTCTTATTATTATTGTTAGGCTCGGAATTCCTAAGTAAGTTAGGAGGTTCTAGAAATAACAAAGACCTAAGTAATAGGACTTTTTATATACGGTTTAGAAGTCAAATTTTCTGTAAGAGCAAGAGGATCAAAAAAGAGGCCAAGAATTTGCAACCTTCAAATTCAGTGGAGAACAACAGACCAGACCAGAAGTACAGTTTGGATTCTACAAATCTCCACCCATTTTTAGAATCATTGACACAGGTGGGTGTTCAGTACTTGCAGGCACATGGTGGCCACCAGAAGAAGAACTGGAGTTGTACAGATACAGAGTCTATGGATGGAAAGTGAGTCCCAGGAAGAAGATAGCACACACTTCTCATTGTTGACCTTTGGCATGGTCAAGCACAGGACTGTGACAAGTCATCATTTCAGGCTTGTGGTGGTCTGCTTGGAGCTCCTGTTTTCCTCATTACACTTGAGGCAGAAGCAGGTAGATAGGGTCTAATCCTGGCTCTGCTGCTTACCAACTCCGTGACCTGAGCACATTGTATGGTGTATCTGACACTTCACTTATGAAACTCCTATCTCTCACAACTGCTGTCAGGTTTGTGGATAGGATGTATACAGTGTCTGGCACACATTCAGCAGGTAGTGGGTAAATACTAGCTACATAATCTCCTTAACTTTTTTTTTCTATGTCTCACACCATCAGAACGTGCCTATTCTCAATGCCTCTTTCTGTACATGAATAATTCTTACCCCTCTCTTGGCTAAATGCCCATAATGCCCTAGAACCTCCTCAGGCTTTTGCACACATTGATTCTTATCATGCCTGTCATACCTGGTTGTTTCTAATACCATCTCTCTATTCCTTCTCTGAGGCTAGAGAAAGATGCTATCAACCAAGATGGCTGGGTAAATAGAATGAGTTCTACTTTTCCTTTCAGCTTTTATATTCAATAACTATAGTTACAAACATTGCTCTATAAAACCATGCGTTTTAAACTCAAGTTGGCACTTTTTTCTGTGCATGGATCACCTGAAACCATCTTTGTTTTATTTCCTAGCAAACCATACCTAGTTGCTGCTCCAGGTATAATTCACATCAAGCTTTCAATCTCCAGCACACCATCAGGACTCCTGAATGTCCCATGCACCGCTTCTGCTTTACATTTCTTTCCCTCTATCTCCCATGGCAAACTTAAACTTGGCCTTCTGAACCAGATCATACATTACCACCTATGACGCCCTTCTCAGCTCCTCCAAACATCCCAGATTGTTCTGGCCCTGAATTTCCATGGCCAGACCCCACTACATCACAATTTGTTGAATGTTCTTCTGACCCACCTGGCTATATGCTGGTCTTTGAAGATAGAATGTTTTATCCATCTTTTTAACCCAGGATTAAGCACTGTGCCCTGCTTCTGGCATGGGCTTTAAAAATGTCTGGTAATTAAGACTGTTACTTTTCTTCAGTGAAATGACCAATGTTATTCATGATAAACTTCCACATTTTCTCTTCCCATCCCAACATAATTTTGCATTTTTTTCTATCTTATCAGACTGAGTACAAACAGAATTCAGCACAAATTAAAAGACTGAGTAAGATTTTTTCCCAGAAATGTGAGAAAATATAAATATTAAAAAATACATTAGTATAATTCACCATAATAACAAAGTAAAAAATCATGTGGTTATTATTATGTATAAAGATAACATTTAATAATGTTATGTTTTATATAAATCAAAATCCATCCTTAATAATAATAACAATTCTTAATAACAAGTGACAAATATTTTATTAAGATAATGAAATATATTTACCTAAAATTATGCCTACAACATGAGTTTAATGAGTTTATGCCAGACCCACAACATGAGCATAATGAATTTATACTAGAAACACCCTTACTAATGTCAGAAACAAGATACTGATATCCACTGGCACACATATTTTTTTGTAATAGGTAGAGAAGTAACAGAATTATATAGGGAAAAGACATACAAAATGGAAGGAAGATTGTGAACATATCATTGGATATTGATATAATTATTTTATCTGGAATCCAAAAATAATCAATGACAATGAAAAATGAATAGGCAGAAATCAATTGCTTTCATTCACGCACACAAAAAACAGTTATGTTAAATAATGAAAGAAAATGCTCCACTTAAATAGCAACAAAATAACAAAGACAGAGGAATAAATTATTAAGAAATGAGCAAGTTCTATACAAGGAGAAAATTTCGAGCTTTTAAGAGACAATACTAAACAAGTTGAAACCATGTCCTTGTCAAAGAAGATACAAAATCATTTAGTATACTGTAAATTAATCTATGTAAGGAATATGCTTTAATAAAAATACTCAACAGAATTTTTAAAACTACAAAGACTATTTTAAATACCACATAGAATAAAAGGCAATAAAACTAGCTAGAAAAAATAAATAATAATGAGAAAGAACTATCTTTATTAGATATAAAAATATATCATAAGACTATAATTATTCAGATTGTTTTCATGGTGAAGAAGTAGAAAGAGATAGGAATCAGTCTGAATTAAGTTGAAACCTATAAATAAATCACATATGAAAATATATCAAATGATCAGTGACATATTTTTAAAAAATGACATTTCAAGTCAGTGAAGAAAAACATAACATACAGTGAATAGTATTTTGTGACAATCTGAGAAAGTTGTTGAAAAAAGTTAGAAATCACCTATTTATAACAAAACAAGTTCTGATGAATTAATGATATAGATGTACAAATAGATTAACTAATAATTTAATAATGCAGATAATTTTTAAAACATAATTTACATAAAGAATGACTTTAAGAATTTCACAAAAATCAGAGGCAATAAGAGAAAAACTAATCAATTTGACTACACAGAGTTGAAAGTTTCTCCCAAGAGAGAACAAATTCCATAAACAAGTCAGAAAATAACAGGTATATAGGGAAAATATTTTCAACTCATATTGCACATATATATGTATATATGCATGTATACAGATAACTTCGGGACATGTAATTGCAATTATATGAAAGTGTATAACTACATATGCATGCATATATAATAATTACAGATACTGCTGAAAATACTGGTTAAAGGCATGTCTATATAAATATTTATTACAACATATAAGTTTGAAATAGATCATCAAAAGTCTACAGTCCATTAAGAAAATAATGAGCAGAGCATATGGACTGTTTACTGAAAAAAATCAGCTGTAAAGGGCTCTTAAACAAAGAAAAGCATAGTGTATCTCAGTCACATTTGCATAAGTGTAATTAAAACTAAAGCGAGACAGTTTGTAACCTATTTGTGTAGCAAAAATAAGCCGGCCTGACTGCACATCACACATCACACTGATGGCAGCACCTGTGAAGAGAGGTGAAGACACGGCTGATGAGACTGGAGCCTGTGCAGCTTCCAATGGAGACAGTTCAGTAAGATCTTTCAGGATCAAAATATATGTGCCCTTTGATTGACAGAATTACTGATTTTAATTATTTATCTTCCCGTGAGCACAATGGTAGCTGTATGGGGATTATTTGTTACTGCAGAAGACAAAGCACAGTCTGATGGTCCATCACTGCAGCGAGAAAAAGATTAAATAAGATTTGGCACATCCATATAATGGAATTCCATGAAGGTTCAAAAAGAAGAAGGTAATGCTTTATTACTGATAAGAACAAGGTAGATAAGTAGATGATAGATAGATAATAGGTAGATGATAAGAAACTGCAGGAGCAAGTGCAGAAAAGTGTGTGTTATGCCGCTAACTCTATATCTTTAAAACTATGTACATATAATCCCACATGTTTGGGTATATATAGACTGTGTGTGGAAGGAGAAAAGGAAAGCTTATCACAATGATTGTCCCCAGCATGAGGAAAAACATGTCTGGGTGTCAAGAGACACAGGATATTAACTTTTCACTATAGTCCCCAGTATACATATACATTCTGTATCATGGGTATATTTTTGCTCATGAAAATAAACAAAAAATATTCTAATACCTATGATAAGAGACATCCCTCCTTTCCAATAGTTTTCATACCATTTCATTCCTAAGAAGCACTCTCTCGATGCCCCCTTTCCTTTCTCCCAAGCATCTTCAAATGTAGCCTCCCTTCCCTTCTATTTAAATATCAGACATTTTGGTGGGGGGAGAGCTGCAAAAATACAAACATCCCTGCAGTTATTTATGTTGTTTTCTCTCTGATGTCTTAATTTTTATTCCTCCATTAAGAAAATTGTTTGAATGACTCATTATGTCCAACAGTGTTAGATTCCAGAGATGCACTAGTGAACAGGACCAAGGTCTGTGCTCCCAGGGAGCTGGCAGCCTGATGCAGGAGACAACTCATCAGGCAGTAATGGAACAGTGTGATAAGTCTTACACTACAGAATACTCAGGAGAAAAGGAGAGCTTACAGAACACATGCCTCACACATGCTTTGGATGTCTACAATGTAATTTCCAGAGAAAGTAACTTTTAAGATACACAAGAAAGAGGAGTAGGAGGGAGCTGGTCATGAGAAAAGTTCCATTCAAGAAAATAATCTCTGTGAATACTTAGAACAGGGAGCCTATCGTCCTTTTCAAGAGAACGTTAAAGTGATGGACACTTCAACAAGGGCTTGTAAAGAGTCTGTGAATGATGAGTATTTGAAAGTAGAAAGACTGGAGAGACAAAGACTGATTAGATAATAACATGGATTTGGTAAAGTTGGGGAATGTGAATATATTCAAGAGACTTTGAAGCATTCAGATACCCAAGATTTGGTGATTGACTGGACACTGCAGGTGAGGAAGAGAGAATTAAGAATCATTCCAAATTTTTCCACTAGACCAATATGGTGTGATGATTGATGTCATTCACTAGGATAAGGAAAACATAAAAAGGACTAGAGTTGTGGAGAGAATCTTTGAACTCAGCATTCTATACACAGACTTTAGGGTGTCTGAAAGGTTCCCAGTGGGGCTGTCCAGTAAGCATTTGAACATGCTGGTGTGCAGCTTATGGAGATTGACCTAAGCTGGAGGTGTAGATGTGGGAGTCATAACTATAAAAGTTGAAATTTAAGCCACAGAAGTGGACGTGATCACTCCAGGAAAGTGCACAGAGGGATAAGAGAAGAAGCTTTAAAGTAATGTCATAAAGGGAACCATGGTTTATGGGGTAAGAGAGAATAAAATATCAGAAACAGAAAAGTAGAAAGGAAAGTCAGAGAATAAGGAAACTAGTATCACAGAGGGAATAGAAGAGAATATTTCAAAAAGGTTTATTCTGTGTGTGTTAAATACAGTTGAGAAAACAAGCTAAGAACTAAAATTTAGTTTACTGGTTTGGAATAAGCTATTTCATCACTGAGTTATGTGTGCAGAATTCAGCATTGCAATTGGCTAAAGAATAAGGAAGAGATGTAAGATCAGTCTGTCCCTTCTTTCTCCAACTAAAGCCTCCACAACTTTCTAACTCCTGTATTCCCTCCTCATTACTTCATTTAATCATCATAAACTCCCAGTGGAAGAACAAAGAAAATTATAAGGAATAAAAAGGGGTCCTACATAATGATTAAAGGGTCGATACTTTAAGAATACATACAATTCTTAATGTGTATGTATATGCTTAACACAGCATCAAAATACCTGAGGCAAACATGAATAAAACAGCAAGCAGAAATACATGAATCAACTATTATAGTTGGAGCCTCAAATATCCCTCTATGAGAAATGGACAAATCCAGCAAACAGATAATCAGTAAGAATAGTGTAATTGTAGTATAGTTGAACTCAACAGCACCATCAAACAACTGGATAGAATTCACATACATAGACTAGTTCATCCAATAACAGATTACACATTTTCTTAAGATCACATGGAACATTCACCTAGACAGAACACATTTTGTTCCATAGAATGCATCTTAAAATATTTAAAAATTAGAAATCATATAATATCTGTGCTATCTCAGTCACATTTGCAGAGGTGTAATTAAAACTAAAGCGAGACAGTTCGTCTCGCTTTTAAATTAATTTGAATTAAATTGGAAATCAATAAGAGCAAAGTAGCTGGAAAACCCCTACATACTTGGAGATTAAGCAATACATTTCTAGAGTACACAGGGCTCAAAGAAATAAAACTCAAGAGAAATTTATTTAAATTTTGAAGAAAATGCCCTGGCTGGTGTGGCTCAGTGGATTAAACGTTGGCCTGTGAACCAAAGGGTTGCTGGTTGGATTCCCAGTCAGCCCACATGTCTGGGTTATGGCCAGGTCCCTGGAGTGGGGCGTGTGAGAAGCAACCACACATGAATGTTTCTCTCCCTCTCTTCCTCTCTCTCTAAAAATAAATACAAAAGATCTTTTTAAAAATTTGAACTAAATGAAAATGAAAATATAATTTAACAAAATTTGTGAAATACACCAAAAGCAGTGCTTAGAGTTAAATTTATAGCAGTGGATACATATATTCAAGAGAAGGAAGATCTAGAATTTAAAATTCCTTTCTCTTAAAAATTAGAAAAAGAATAACTGCAGATCAATGAGTAGAAGAAAAGAAATAATAAAAATTAGAGTAAAAATGTTTTAAAATTATAAAGAGGAAATCAATAAAACCAAAAGCCGGTTCTCTAAAAAGATAAAGAATTAGTGAGCTTCCAATGAGGCTAACTGGAGAACAATGACAATACCAAATGCTGACAAGGATGTGTGCTAATAGGAACTCTCACTAACTGCTGGTGAAAATGCAGAATGGTACAGTCACTTCACAAGACAGCCGGCCATTTCTTATAAAAATAAATATACTCTTACTGTATGATTCACAACTGTGCCCCTTAGTTTTTACCCAAAGGAAATGAAAACTTATGTCCACACAAAAACCGCCATGTGGCTGTTTATAGCAGTTTTACTCATACTTGCTAACATTTGGAAACAACAAAGATGTCCTTCTGTAGGTGAATGAAAATATAAAGTGTGGTACACCCAGATAATGAGAAATGAGCTGTCAAGTCTTAAAAAGACATGGGGAAAATGGAATGCATATTACTAACTGAAAGAAGCTAAGTTGAAAAGGTTGCATACTGAACGATTCCAACTACATGACACTGGAAAAGGTAAAACTATGAAGACAATAAAAAGATTCGTGGTTGCCAGTGGTTATGGATAGGGAAGGAGGGGATGAATAGACAGAGCACAGAAGATTTTGGACAATGGAACTATTTTGTATGATATTATAAATGTCACATGCATGTAATTATACATTTGTTCAAACACACAGAATCCACAACACAAAGAGTAACCCTAATGTACAATGTAGACTTGGGGTGATAATGGTGTGTTAGTGTAAGCTCATTGATTATAGCAAATGTGCCACTGTAGTGTGAGATATGGATAGTGAGTAAGGTCATGCATCTGTAGGAATAGTGATTATATTGGGACTCTCTGTATTGTGTGGTCAACTTTTCTGCAAATCTAAAACTGCTCTAAGAAAATAAAATTTGCTCACTAATTAAACAAAAAAGAAAACAGCAAGAAATTTAACCAATCACGGGTTTGAGACCTTTTAGTGGAAACATAGTAATTTTAAGGAATAACTTAGCCTTTCTCTTCAATACACAATGATATGCTTTCATATCAAATATTTCCGTAAATGTGTCATAAACTAGTAGATCAGTCATAAAATTATTGATATTATCTTAGCTTCATTAGAATTTTAAGCTTTCCCTTTATTTCAATAGAACACACAAAAGCATATTGCATTTGTCCATGCTAGAACTGATTGCCAGATTTAAAATAATTTACTATGGGTAGAAGGAAAAGTCCTATAAATTTGTAATAATATATCATATATCAAGTAGTGGTAACAATGAAATTTTTATGTTTTGTCCTGGGTTCTTTCCACATTCATTTCCAGACAAGACTCACAGCATACATCCTACATATGATTTGTGAAAGGAAAAACTCGCTGTGCTCTCTCTAGGGCCTTCTCAGCTCCTGCCAGGCCAGTGAACAAGATGAGTTTCTTCTTACAACGACAAGGCACAGAGATAATTCATCAACTGGAGAGCACAAACAATCCTTTATACGGTGGAATGACAAAAGGTTATTTAGCTTTTGGCATCTACTATAGTTCTTGCAAGAACCAGGTCCAAGAGCCAATATAACAATTAATAAATTTCCAACATCTGGGCAGTAAAACAATATTTTATGAATGTTAAACAATGCCAGTGCCAAATTAAAACTTCCCCATTGTATTTATCTATCTGAAACTTTCACTGTAGAGCCAAATTTGCCAGTGTTCTGGCTATTAAATGGGGATAGTGATGACATAGTAGGAAGATATTACAGAACTTGGGAAATCCATGTTACAAGGGTCATTTAATCATATGGGCAGTGATGATATCACCCACTGAACCTAATGGAGAATAAGCCCTTGCCAAGAGTTCAGGATCAAGTTAAATGGCACGTGAGTGATACCAATTGTCACACTGAATAAAAGAGCCACATTTAATGAAACAATTGGAGTCTCAGTTTCTCTAATTGTCCTCTAGCAGCCTTGTTCTATTTTATTTATTATAAATAGAAAAACAATTTTGGTTATGTGCTTATTGCTTGCATGAGTTAAGAAAGATGACTTTCAAGTCTTAAAAGCCTTGATAAACTGAGAAGCACCAAATCTTAGAAGTGAAATTTAGCAGATCATCCAGTTCAAGCCTCTCTCCCTATCATAGATTTCCTAACTAAAACATTATATGATTATGATTAAGGCTGTGTTAATTAGACAACACATGCTGTTAGAATTTTTAAGGAGAAATAAATGTGGGATAAAGAACTAAAGTCATTTTATGAAATAGTATGAACTGTATAAATCATAATCGTATGTTGAATGCATTACATTTATAAAAAAATCAATAGATGCAAACTTAAAAAACATAACCTATAATAAAATGGCTATATTTATTTGAATTAAAAGAGATTTGCAAAAGGGGAAACTTGTTTGAAGACATGAGGTTTCCCTTTGTTGTTTAATTAAAGTGTCTGTGCATGAGAAACACTCCTTGCCTCACTTTGATCGGATTCCATCATCAACTCTTCACACAGAAGTTATATTTGTGGGTGAAATTATTAATTTTTAAGATCATTTTAAAGAAACTTGTAATTTTTTTCAAAGAATCAGAAAACTCAACAGTGAATGTTATTTTTCAAAATGAGATTTGCATACCCCAGGAAGTTCATAGATGATGCATAGAATTGCAATAACACCTTAGTATAGTAATAAAATATATGTATAAAAAGAATACATATTTGAATTTCTCACTTCAAACAAGTTTTATCAGTGAAAGTATGTGATTTAAAAAGGTTAGGGAAGGAGGACAAACAATAAAAAATTGCCCAATAAAAAAAATGGACAAAGGACCTGAAAAGACACTTCTCCAAGGAGGTCATTCAGAGGTCCCAGAGATATATGAAAAGATGCTCAGTATACTAGCCATCAGAGAGGTGCAAATTAAAATCACACTGAGATACCATTTCACAGGTGTCAGAATGGCCATCATTAACAAATCAACAAACAACAAATGTTGGAGAGATTGTGGAGAAAAGGGAACCCTAGTGCACTGTTGGTGGGAAAGCAGACTGGTGAGGCCACTGTGGAAAACAGTATGGAATTTCCTCAGAAAACTAAAAATGGAGGTGCCTTTTGACCCAGCAATACCACTGTTGGGATTATACCTGAAGAACTCTGAAACACCAATTCAAAAGAACCTATGCACCCCAATGTTCATAGCAGCACAATTCACAATAGCCAAGTGCTCGAAGTAACCTAAGTGCCCATCAGTAAATGAGTGGATCAAAAAACTGTGATACATATACACAATGGAATACTACACAGCAGAAAGAAAAAAGGAGCTCCTCCCCTTTGTGACAGCATGGATGGAACTGGAAAGTATTATGATAAGTGAAATAAGCCAGGTGGTGAAAGACGAATACCATACGATCTTACTATAAGTAGAACCTAATCAACAAAACAAGCAAGGAAGCAAAATACAACCAAAGACACTGAAATAAATAACAATCTGATAGTAATCAGAGAGAAGGAATTAGGGGGTAATGGGGAGCGGGCATTAAGGAACATGTAGGAAGGACACATGGACAGAGCCAAGGGGGTGGGCTTTCCACCTCTTCTTCATGATTTCTGCTTATGAAATGCAGTCATATTCCTCTACACACCCAACTGAATACTGTCCCTCCCCATACCTGCCCCAACTCTCATCCCCTTTTGCTCTGTATGAAGAAACTGTCTGTACATCTCTTTGCCCCAATAGGTTAGGAGTTAGTGCAAGTTCATACCTTATTCATTTCTCTCACTTCAGAGAATTTAACAAAGCTTTTTTCAGATTTGGAACAGATGCTAGTTAAATAAAATTGTGAAATATTAATAAAGAAATAAATAGCTTAAGAAAAAAGAAAAAGGAAAAAGAGAAATAGTTTACAACAAAAAATAGCAAAAACAAACACACAAAAAAACAAATGAAAACTCTCACATAGAGACACAAAATAAAGCCTACTAGTGAATGATAATGAAATATCGCCATAATCATAATGCAGCAAACCTGGAAGCTCTTTAAGTCTGCTTTACATTTTGATCCCTTAAGCGAAGGATTTATCTTGCCACATTGCTCCATATGTAAATTCCTACTACAGCCCAATGTGATTCCTATCAAATCTATTCCTATGATTAAAACCTCTATTCTGTGTACTGAAGTTTAATTTCATGTGCTTATCTCCTTCACATCATGGGTCATTTTTGTATTTCCCATAGTCTTTTTAAAGCAAATCCATTCTCCTGAGGTTAACTTGTTGACAAAAAATATATCAACATGATCAATTCATGAGTTCAGAGCAAAAGAAATTATACAGAAGTATTTTCAAAATTCAAAAAATATGTACTACATAAACCTTATATTTTCATGTGAGGTTGGATTTCTAATGTTCACAAATATACCCACCATTTTTAGAACTGCTTTAAACAGCTTTGAGGCTCAGTTACATATTCTGATGTTGCCTGCTAGTGAAAAGAAAAACATTTTAAAAATCCATGAATA
>PVKM010028811.1:0-18091 GCA_004027735.1 Carollia perspicillata
GTGGACTCGGACTCTGTCGGCCCTGAATTCCTCAGGGAGCACACACCTCATTCCCTGGGGAGCGTGTGCAATGTGTTCACGACATCATCTGTGTTCAAGACCCAGGACCAGGAGACAGCTAGTTTGGAATGTGACTTCAGGCAGACCTCCTCTGTGTCCTGTGGGCCAGGACAAGCTGCTCTGATTAGCTGGGAACTAGGTCTGTGGATGGTGGAGTGAAGGGGCTTGTTTACTGTTTCTGTCTCCAGGGCCATCTTGATTAGCACCCAGAAGTGCTCTTTCTTCGGGGGCTAGAGAATCTATGCTGAACGAACATTAATGGGACATTAATGAATGCTGACCTGAGTCCATATGTGTATTTCTCTCAGTTAGATCCCCTCTCTTCTTTGGAATCCAGCTGCCCCAGCTGCTGACAGCATTGTCATTAGCGGAAGGCTGACAGCACCCCTGGAAATGAGCTTATAAAGAATACATGAACCTTAGGTTCAAACCCCTTCAGGGTTTGGCTCTCTGAAGCTAGGCAAAAATGAAAACTCAGCTGCCTAGGCTTTGCGTTATTACATTTTCTAGGTTATATTGGTCTCTGGGGAATCTACTTGAGGCATTTCTAAGTTGTTTGTTTTGATTTTTAACTGAGGAGATCAGATTTTAAATAACCCTCAATTTTCAGAGAAGCCTCCTTTAAAATAAGAGTTACGGGCAGCCAGGTGACCATTTTAAAATGCCCCATTCTCAGTTAGTACGCCAGAGCCCCAAGCCATGGTCCTGGCTGCTGACTTCAGTGTGCAGCCGCAACTTTTTGCTCCAGTTAGCATTTGTTGGGTCCAACACAGCTATAGGCTGGGAAATAGTTTCTAGTTTTCCTGCTGCCTCATCAGCAAAATTGACGGTGAAGTCCCCATTGCTGAGGCTTTATTACTTTTGAAGAATAGAGCACAGCTGGGTCCCTCACCCCAGGTGGAGTTGGCAGGGCTGGCAGAGAGGGGGGTCAGCTTTTGACTGTGAACTGAGGACAATTTAACCCATAGGTGATTGGGAGGAATTCTAGTATGAAACCCCCAGATGCTGGGGTCTGAATAACTGTCCTTTCGGGGGTTACACATCAGGGTTCGACACTTCCACAGTAAGTGTCATCAAAAAGGCCAAAGGGAAACAAGTTTTAAGAAGCTCAGCCGTGGGGGTGAGGCAGCTACAGTGGGTCCTGAGGCTGGACAATTCATCCACCAGTGTATTTGCGTGTCTCCCACTGTCTTGGAGATGCCCCTTCCAAGAGGCATTCGAGCTCAGTCTGACAAAAGCAGGGCTCAGGGACGGAAGCGCCGTGGTGATTTCTTGTTATGTAATTGTGTGGGCAGAGGAGGCCTTCAGTCTTTCTAGGCTCAGGTCTTGGTTGAATCTGTGGATAACTGTGTGTGGCCACACGTTCACATGTTTCTATTTCCTAAAATGAATGTTTACTCCAGAAAAGACCCCTAGTGCAGAACAACAGCACTTTCCCCGGAAGCGGATACACAGCAGTCCTTTTCTTTCACGCAGGCCCTTGCTCGAGATGGTGCTTTATCAAAAGTGAGCAATCACGCAGTTGAAAAGTCTTTAAATTGGATTGTCTGGGACATGTCGTGGAGTGTCTCACTGCAGGCCAGGTGTGAGTGCAAAGTAATGAGACTGAGGTTTAAATTTTTATGTAGCATATAAAACAAAAGCAATGATTCTGAACTTTGACTTCCCTCTTCCTCGGCTTACCGTAGAGTAATTAAGGCAGAACCCCAGACACTTTGTAGAGCACCACTCTATTTTATGTGGCAAACTTTCATCAAGGGCCCCTGTTGCTTCCTCTGTACTTGTTAACCTTCTCCAAGGAGGGCAGGTCTCTCCTGATCTGGGGCTTGTTTAGGGAGGGGGAGTTTTCCTCTTGGAGCCCCACTAGGCATGTGGCTGCTCTTAGAATCCTCTGTCTCCTGACCTGAAAGGTTGGTTGGGTGCACAGTCAACTTTTTGCAGACTTCTGTTCTCATTTTTTCCTATTTTGCAAGAAAAGAGTGGACCAGGCTAGCAACTTTCTACTATCGACAATTCCTTATCCCACCTTGTGGCTGGTTTCTGAATAAAGAGCTAATATGAGCCTCAAAATCATCTAAATTTCTTAGTAGAATCTCAAAGCATTAGAAATTAAGATGGGCATTAAGCAACGCAGGCATTTCCGACGTGGAAGTTTTACAAATTAGAACACATACATTTCAGATGGCTGTGATTTCTCTTCACGCCAGTCATCTTAGGAATCCATGAACTTATTCCAACAACGATGCCATTGCTCAAAATGTCCATACATCTCTACTCCTGGAGTTGTCCCCCACGCTGGTTGGCAAATCATATGGCCTGTCTGAAAATGATTCATTTTTTAAAATCAAAACCAGTATTTTTTTTCCAGTAATGCATAGCTGGATCACTTCCACTCACCTTTATCTATCAAGATGGGCTCCAAACAACTTCACTTTCTCAAAATCAAATTTATCCCCAAAGGATGAATACTTATCAGCCACTATTAATGGGATTTTAGAGAAAATGCCATAGGCTATGAAAGCAATTCCTAAAATGAAGCTCCATGAATTTTTTAAATGGCAGTCGTGTTTGACTAGTGGAGATTTCTTTGGAGCAAATAATACTTGTTTGGATGTGCAAGTTCTGATAAGTTGGTTGAAAAGAGGTCTCATTTGGTTGGGGGAATGAGATAAGATGGTTTAAAAGCTTACTTCACTTGAGAAAAATGGTCCCCAGCCCTTTCAGTGAACACGGGGAAAGTATTAAGCATCTCTAGATTTCTGATTCTTTATTTTCAAAGTGAAGAGTTTAGATTAGAAAATCTCTAAGGACTCTTAGCTTCAACACACCACAATTCATTCATCAAACATTTATTGGGCAACTACTCTTACGTATCAGATGCTGTTCTAGAAAAAGTGTTACAAAATTCTTGTCCTAAAAATCTCAAAATCTATCCAGGAATGTGGGTGATGCACAATTAAAAATCATCAGTATTGTCAGATGATATCCTACCATATATTATTTTATACAACATAATATAATATTTATTGCTGTGCATAAACTGGCTACTTGTTCACCACACATTTTTCTTTTCTTCCCAGGGGCTCTTTTTCCAGACTCCTTTGTAATTAATTAGGTGAAGCCAGGTGACAAGAGCCTGGCTAATTGATGTCGGCAGAAGTGACACTCTAGAACTGGTCCATGAAACCCTCCCGTGTAATAGAGAGAGACCTCCACAAAGCCAGAGAAGTGCAGAGCCTAAAAAATGAAGGAGGCTGGGGCCCTGAATGCCTGTGTGAAACTAGGGTTCACCCACACATCCTGACGACCTGCACTGGACTGTGATACGAGGGAGAAACAGCATTTACTGGGTTAGTCCACTCCAGTTTGGGGGTAGGTGGTTATGATTGTTAGGGTTCCCCGCTCAATACACTTGTCTTTTGAAGGAAGATGGTGGTGAGGGCAGATAGTTGTTATCACAGTGCCTCAAGTGGTCAGAGAGCTGAAGTGAGTCCTAGGGCAGGGGGATCAGCTATGAAGGGTAGAAGATCAGCACAGAAAGGGGGTGGAGGACTAGAGCAGCGAGGAGCAGACAATAGCATAATTATTAGAGTAGCTGATTGCCTAACCCCAGGATATCTAGTCTACAAAAGAAATTACTTGGGGGGGGGGGGAAATGGGCTATCCAGCAGTAGTAGAGGTAATGGCCACTTTTGGAAATTAATCAGTTACTCATGAGAATTCTGCAGACAATTCACCAAGTCACAATTGTCCGACCTAGACAACTAACATGATTGTCTCCTGATGTCTTCTACCCTGGCCTCTGTCTCTGCTGCCACGTAGCCTTTGTGACTCATGACTCTTGTGAGAGCCATTCTCCTGGGCACAACTGTCCTCCCCAGGTGACCATCACTGATGTTTTCTCCCTGGCCCTGGGGGAGAGGAAATACTGCTTTCCTCTTGTCTAAACACCCCCCCACACCCAAAACAAGTGTTCGAGGCTTCTGATTCAAGATGTAAAAACTGCTCACTGATGGGCACCCCTTCTACCCCGAGACCTGGTTGAAATTTAAGGACTTAGAGAAAACAGAAAAAGGAATAAGCTTGTAACGGCAAAGAGTATGGGAAGAGATATCATTGGTGAATAAATTATTTTAAGAAATTCACAGAAAGGGATATTGAAATGCGTTGATTAGTGAGCAAAGCAGAAGAAACCACAGTGGGGCTCGCAGAAGAGGTAGAAGCTGACCCTTTCTGTGAAACCTGTAAGAGGTCCTGCACTCTGCATCAGTAGTTACAGAGGGTAATAGTGAGAGGCAGCTGAAAAGAGAAGCATTGCTTGGAGAGCTGCAGAAGTCAGCCCGTTCTCCCCTTCTCCTTGACCTCCTGTCATGGAACAACCAGTGGGTTGCATTTACTCCAAGACTGAGAAGCAAATAAAAGCCAAAAACAAAAAAGCCAGACAAACCAGAACTGAAACAGATTCTCTTTCTCTAAATAAAGAGAACAAACCATCTATAGAGACCTAAGACATTTGATGGATATTGCTGCCCCAGAATTAAGCATTTTTTTCTTCTGGAATTTGGGCAGGTTGTCCTTCACTGAGCACCTTGAAGCAAAGCCTGCCATTAAATCTATGCCATCCAGATACACACAGGTAACAGCTGGCCTTACAGTTCAAGGCAGGGTTCTGTTGGGGGAAGTAAATCACAGAGACCTATAAAGCAGCAGATGGAAACTGTACCAGCTACCTAGAATGACCAGCCTAGTCCCTTACTCTTGATTGTGAGTGAACAATACGTGAGGAAGAAGAGCAGTATGTAAAAGAAAGACTAAAACAAATACAACTAACCTAGAGAAGCTGTTTCAGGAAATAGAAGATACTGTTTAAACACCTGATCATGTCTTTACAGAGAATTCAGAAGATTTGTGCTCAAGACAAGAATACACTAATGGTAGTGCCAGAACTAGACTCTATAATATAGAGTAAAAAAATTTTATTGTGAGGAAACTTTCCAAGAGTTGAAAAAAAAACCACGTCTTTAATTCGATGGGGCTCATCAAGTACTGAGCAGTATGAAAGGAAAAAAGATCCACACATAAGAAGAATCTCGTCTAACTCAGAGAAGTCAGAAAAAGAGAAGATCCTAAAAGTTTTCAGTGTGAAACAATTAGCAAATCAAATATTCTGTATTGTAACAACAATCAGCTGGTATCAGCAACATGGGTTGCTGGGAGTTAATGGAGCAATGCCATCAAGTTCAAAGGGAAAATCAATTTGACCTGGATTTTATTTGATCTGAAATTCTGGTATCCTGCCATGCTGCCAATCAAGTGAGAAATTAAAATACATTTTTAAACATGCAGGGCATCAGAATATTTCCTTGGCAAAATAAGGGAGTGATTTCTAGCAAAAACGGGGGACAAGGAAGCCATGATTAAGGAAAGAGTGGTTCTAACCCAATACTGTGGCGAAGGAAAGTCCAGCATGGCAGCTGTGCGTCAGGCCTGGAGAACAATCAGTCAGTCCACAGGGAGAGAAGGCTCTTGGAGGTTGTCTCTGAGAAACTGGAGTTTCCGTGCAACACTGGCATTGAGGAAAAGAAAAAAATTGAGGATACTTTAACAGCCTATTATTTTTTTTAACAATAAAAGGAAAAGGCAATTAGAAATCTCAGGGAAACCCAAATAGGTTTATAACAAAATCATAGATCACATAGAAGTTTTCTTATATTGTGGCATGATTGGAGCATTGATTGAGTGTCTAGACAGGTAATGTATTTGACCTTGACACTCACAATGTTCCTCTCCAGATGTTTCAGGGGTTATGGCATTTTATCTGTAGAGAAGAAAAAATAATTATATGATACCATTTGACACTGTAGTGAATAATATTTACATAGTAACTACCTCAAAGAAGGTATTTATTTGCTTGTTAAGTTTTAGATTCCCCCTATAAACAAAGTGTAGAAGGCTTAATTAAGGTTATGGAAGGGCATTTAAATGTTATTATCATCAACCATGCATAAGAAAATATACAAAAGAAGTATGGATAAGAAAAGCAGAGAAGCAGGGACAGTGAATTACAGACAATAAGATAGTAAGTGGCAGGGGATGGTCAAAAAATACTTTCAAAAGTTGGTGGAAAAAATAGGTGTTTATTTACAGTATTTAAAATTGCACTGGTTGCCAGTAGATACTGTGAATAGTCAGTTGAGTGCCTCTATTTATTCCTGATAGAAAACAGAAGGTGGTAGGAGAAAGACTGTTGTCATATTCTCAGCTCATCACTAAGAAGTAAATAATCGTGTTAATTGCTAAGAATGTTGACTGGGGAATATTTTCAAATTAATGAGTACAAAAATACAGTGCTTTTTAATTATGAAAACTTTTTCTCTAAAGGGGAGGGGCCCCTGGGACACTGACTTCCTGTTTTCAGTGCTTGAGGCCCAAACAGAGTAAAGGGTGCAAATATTCCAGGTTTCCAACTGTCCTGATTGTCCTGGATAATCATAAAACTGTTGGAGCAATATGGTGTTAAAAGCCCAAGAAGGCCAATTTCCAGATGCACCACAGAGCACAAGTGTGCTCGTTTTGCCAGCCTGTTTGATTGCAGCTCAAGTGGCACTTTCTGGGGACGTGGGCTCGGGGGCAGCTCTCCCATCTACAGACACCAGGAGTCCAAAGAGGCGACCTGTGGGCGTCTCGTGACCCAGACAACCCTCCTGCTGAGCCGCCCCCTTAGATACAGATGCCCGAGGGTGTGTGCTTGGGGCCCATGTCTTGTATGAATCTCATGGCAGCTTCAGCCCCTTGTTAGTGCCCTGCTGGCCCTGGTCCGTGCCCACGGCCGAGGCAGTGGAACTAAGTGGGAAGGACAGTCCTTCTTGGGCAGGGTGTCTTCTGAACTGTTCTAGGAACGTGAGCTTCTCCTTAGGAGGAAAGAGACGCTTCCCCATTCAGGGAGAATTGCCTGCTCACACCAGTAAACCCACTAAGCCTGACACTCTCAGTAGGAGGCCCCTTCAACTGCACCTTTAGTCTGGCATCTAAACTCACTTTCTGTACAGAGATATCTCCCACTTTAAAGTGGAACTTGGGTCAAATATCTATATTTATTGTCTTTCTTACAATGGAGAGGGTGAGCTTCCATAAAATACAGTTTTCAAAAATAATATTGATTTAATACAATCCAAGAGAGAGGCAAAAGTATACTTCGCTAATTGACAATGGATCTCTGACTTCCTAATATTCCAAATGAGCTAAGCTTTGCAGACTCCATCCTGACCACAGCCTCATATTAAGGGATTCTCATAAACTGCTTTCTAATGATGGAAGTAGTGGCTAAGTTTTACAAAGTGGAACCTCACTGCCATAGCTTAAACCGATTAGAGCAGAAAAGGTGTATAGATTAGGATATGTATAGATTAGGAAACCCATAGGCTGACCAGTGGCAACCTATGATGTCCCATGAAAACTCTGCCAAATAGGGACATCATGTCTTCCTCAGAAGTCTGGACTACAATTAGGGCCAGAGAGTTCATTAGCTTCTAGGAGGGCAGAAATGGGACAGCACAGTGAGTGAAGGTAGGACATGGTATCATGGCATAGGAGCATCCAGGAGCACATAATAAGCATGAGTGTACAAGTTATGAGGTAGAAAAGGGTCCCTAGAGTACAGGCTGACTTGGTTTGTGGGGACAGGAGTGGCAGGAGCAGAGATGGGGATGTGTCAGTGTTCATGGTGGAGTGCAGAGTAGGGATAAATGCATTGCTTCCACTGAGAGAATATCTAAATTAGGTTCCTATATTTCTTCGAGGCCTATTATGTGTCTATTTCTGGAGTTCATGGCACCCCCTTGCTTTCATGCATGTCCTTGTGATAGACTTCCACAGTGTGAACTAAGCTGAATGGGTCTCTCTTTTTTGCAGCCCAGAGATCCTGGCTGAACATGCCAACCCACTCATCCTGCCTCTCTAGTTGGACAAACTCCTGTGAGATTGCTTTTCTGAGGTGAGGGAGGGCTAGTGACGAACTAAGACAATGAAAAGATGGTCTGAAGCAAAGCAAGTCAGCATTGCCCTCTAAGGCCTGAGAGCAGTACACCAAGGTGGTCTTCAAGGTGGTCTTTCCTGGGAGACCAGGAGGCGGCAGGGGAGGGCAGTGAGGAGAAAGTGCTGTGTGTTGGGATTATGGCAGAAACTCGACGTCTAATGTCTTCACCATTGAGGACTCCTGCCTCCTGCAGGCCCCCTCCCACAATCACTGTGATTTCCTCCATGGACAGCAAAGCAATGGTATTCATTTAGGGAATAAATTACTTCCCCATTGGAATAGGTATGAATTCTACCCATAAACTCAGAGTGCATAAATCTTACTTTTATGATCTCTAATTTGACTCTAATTCCTCATTTCACTGAGTTGGAAGGAAATTTAACCCCAGTCATTCTTCAAGTCCTATGTCCCAAGTGGAGTGGAGTGGGGGGGATGACACTGGTCAATCACGTACACGAGCTGTCAGTTCTGAGATCTCCATGGTCCCTTCAGGCCCATCTGCCATCTGCCACCCTCCCATGCCATGTTTAGGGCATTAGAATCTTCACTGTGGCCGAAAACCCAGGACTGGGGACCTTTCTGAGTATGGTGTGCTGTCTCCCCCTCTGAGGGTCGCCCCTTCCCTGGGAACATTATCTTCACAAAGACCAATAGCAGTCCCAGCTCTTTCTCTTTCTCTCCTGAGCCAGATGGGGAATCTTTCATTTTTAGCTGGGAAGAGCCTTTCCCTGTAAAATGCACCCAGGTGATAGATCGAACAGGAAGCTCAGTACCTGTGGGAAATCTGTAACTAGAACTTGAACATTCAGACACATGCAAGTGTGAGTCTGTGTGCTCATGTGGATTAACATCATCTCTTACATAGTGTTTTCTCTCTCAGAATGCAATAGTAAATATGATGATTGTGTGAACACTGTGTCTGAGGTAACATGGTAAGCATTATATATAAGCCATGGGATTTCTGGAGTTTCCCTTGGTTGAGTCTCAAAGGGAAGAGGAGCCACGTGGGTTAAAGACACTTGTAAAATAAATTCTGCACATCAAGTCAATGAACTATGAGGTCAGTCTCATTAACTTTAGGGAGACCCCAGATGAAGCTTTATTTCTAACATATCTGGTTGCAGGAAAAGTAAAAGTGTGCAAGTGTCTCTTTAATGCCTCTTGTTGCCACTAAATTGCTGCCCACTTGTTGCTGACTCTGGGTCTCTGCAGAATGAATGGAGTAACCCTGGACTTGGGGACAGGCTTCTTTCCAGGGCTCCTGAGATTCTCTTCCTGGTGCCTTCCTGTTGATCCTCTGGAGTGCATGCAAGTGGCTTCTTCTTTCAGTGTTTCTTGTCTGCTAACAGCTTTGACATTGTAGATCTGATTTCTGTAGTCGGAAGATGCTGGCTCATCGATTCCAAAGTTTTCTAAAAAGTGCCTTTTGTGCCCTGTGGCAGGAGAGAGGGGGAAAGGCCGAGTTGAAGTAACTTTCCTTTGGCCAGTGCTTCAAGTTGAGTGTACTCAGGACTTTGTTTATGTTATTTCATCCAACTTCACACAGCCTTGCAGAATAATGGTGTTCTCTATTTACAAATGTGAAAATGGGGCTCAGAGAGGTGGAGGGATTTGCTCAAGGTCACAGAGCAACGCAGAAACTGGAAGCCAGCTCCCTTGTTTCCCACTCCTGTGCTCTTGACCGGCTTTTCAACGACAGCTAGTCAGGGGAGTATCGTGAGTTTTTAATGTAAAATGAGCACCCTTCAAGCCCTGTGTGAATAACCAGAACACGGTCAGGCACATTCCTTGCCCTCAAGTTGTGTACAGTTTAGATGAGTGCTTATGTCTGTCTGTGTGTGGCACCCAACTAGGTCAAGCAGAAACACATTCCTTGCCCTTAGGATCTCACAGCCTAAAAGGAAGTCAGACTCAGCACTCTGCTCTCCTGGTGGGTGCAGGAATACAGTCTGAACCTGTTTTTCTTTGCTCACTAGCTCTAAGTAAAAGAGCCCTGGAAACCTTAACCCCTCACAGAGCCTAAGGAGGATGGTGAGATACTCTCCACCAGCCACCACCTTTTCCCTTTTCTTCTTTGTTCTCTCACTCTGATCAGGGACCTGTGGCCAGTCTGCCCTTTGTTAATCAGGTAGAGGATGGAAGAAGCAGGTTGATCTGACCTGGGGTACAGACATTGTCAGTGCAGGGAACACCTCCCCTTCTTCCCCAGCTGTTGGTAACCTTGACTTAAACGTAGAGAAAAGAGGGGTTTGGGTTGGGAGCAGATGATAAAAAGGAAAGAGGGAGAAGTGGTAGAAAGGGTGTCATGTCCACTCCTCGTCCATTGCTTTGCACTGGGCTTAACTCACCTGAGGTCAGAAATGGACAATGATGTCTTGGTGGCAGAGTGGGCTAGGGCTGAGCCCAGAGGCTCACAGGAAGGTTCTGACCCCACAGTACTGCTTGGGCCCCAGGAAAAAATGTGTGGCCCAGCCTGGCCCATGTGGCTCAGTTGGATAGAGTGTTGTCCCATAGACTGAAGGGTTGCAGGTTTGATTTCTGGTCAGGACATATACCTGAGTTGTGGGTTTGATCCCTGGTCAGGTTGTGTATAAGAGGGCAATGCATCAATATTTCTCTCTCTCTCTCTCTCCGTCTCTCTCTAAAGGCAATATAAAAAATGTCCCTGCGTGAGGATTAAAAAAAATGTGGCCCAGTTTGGGAAGGAAGACATTCTCCCTCGTTCTGCACAAGACCTTGCACCAAAAGGCCACCCAAAGCCAGGCAGGCAAGTCAGCCCCTGGCCTAGACAGGGCATCCTGTAACGAACACAGGAAGCATGGCTGTGGCTATAAACAGGTGGGAACAGGAGCCTGAAAAGAACAAGGCAGACATCAGGGATTCTGAGGCCGGCAGACAGCTCTGTGGGCATCCTTTGTATCCCATATTAAAATGGTGCCAGTCGTCGGGTTTTGGCATGGGTGGAGGTCTTGGAAACATTGTGATGTGATCCAGGTGACATTTAGGGTACAAGCACCAAGAGGCTTTGTTATAAAGGGTAAGCTCTCTGGGCACAAACCTTATAAAAGTAGATAATGGTCAGGCATACAATTTTGTCCCTTTCAAATTTTATACCTTTTGTATAAAATTTTATACCTCATTTTGTATATTTTTTCCGCATACGTTTCATCTAGTTAATATATGTTGTCTCTTACTTCTTCTGTTCACAAAGCAATAAGATCTTTTTGTTCCTAATTTTTCTGAGCTCTCTCCACCATACAGGCCTGGCTTACTCCAGGTAGTCTCCAGTTGTTGTAAGTAGGAATCATCCCCTGGACTGAGAAAATCAACCCATCAAAACCTCCGTGAATCGTTCTCTCTCTCCTATGAGACACCAACAGCAGAGATGCTATTTAAAACCGTGGGACTGGAGATTTCCTGGGGAGTGAATGTAATTAGAAAAGAGGGCTCTGCCCTGAGGCAGGCGCTGTTGAGGGATCTGGAAGAGGCCAGTGAGAAGTAGGTCTCTGAAGTTGGTTCCAAGACCTGCCATCTGACTCTGACCCTGTGGATGGGTGACCAGAGGCAAGTTACTTAATCTCCTCGGGTACAATTGTCTTTGCATGTGGCATAAGGCCCATGTCACTGAGACTCCAAGGAGGCAATGAAGGGGCATCTCTTTGTCAAGTGTCCAGTGCCGTGTGTGTTACATGTAGTTGATGTGATTTCCACAGGACGCATCCACACCTTCCTGCCATGTGTTCCAATCTACTGACCTCTGTACTTGTCCACTCTGCCTCCTGTCCTGGATCCTGGATCCCTGTTCTGCTCTTTGCTTAGTCATTCCCACCAACATCAAACACATGCTGCAATAGCCCCCAGCTTAGAAGAAAGTTACCCTCTCCTGACCCTGCATTTCTCTCCTGCTGCAGCCTCATTTCTCTGCTTCCCTTCACAGTAAAATAATTCTTGAAGAAAATGTGTCTGTAGTCACTGTCTTCACTTCTTCCATTTCTTCTTGAGATCACCCAAACAGGCACATCTCTTCACTAGTTTGCAAAATTAGCACTCCCTGTTGCAAATCCAGTTTTTCACTCCCGGTCCTTCTGTGTTCAGCCTCTGGAAGAGTGTGACACTCCTCACGCCCTGCCTCTCGCAGCCTACAGCTTCTGGAACAGCACCTTCCGGTTTTCGTACCTCATTTACTCGCTCCACCTCTTCCAGATCTGTAACTGTTGTCTTCTGGAGAGCGTAGTCCTCTATTCTAATTACAGTCACTCCCCTAGGAAGTCTCCCCCAGTCTTATGGCTTGAAATAACCTCTCTCTGCTGTCAGTTCCTTGCACAAGTCTCCGGATTTGTGCATCCAGCTCCATCCTCAGCATCGCCACATGTCGCCTTCTCTTGCTCCATATCCACTCCATCAGCAAACCCCGTTGTTGGCCGTGTCTTCAAAATACACCCAGTGTTCATCTTCTGCTCACCTCCCAGCCCTAGTGCTCTCTCTCCTCATCCATGACAGGAGACTCCCTACTGCTCCTGTTTCCACATTTACCTTTCTGCAGTGAATTACTATGTGACAGCAAGAGTTATCCTTTTAAAATTCTTTGAAAATATAATTCTTATTTTATCACTCCCCTGCTCAAAACTCTCTCATAGTTTCCTGTGATAGTTGAAAGTCTTCGAGGCTCAACCATGGACTGTAGCTTTGACCTCATCTCCTACCAACCTCCCTCTCTGTCACTCTGTTCCAACCCCAGTGGCTGACTTGCTGTTCTTAGACTATGCCAATGTGCTGTCCGATCAGGGCTGCTACCCTGTTCGCTAAGCTGAATTACCTTTTCCCAGAGCATGGATGGCCCATTGTAAGAGCCCTCTGTTGTGGCGGTAGTAGCAAATCATCACACATTTAGCAGCTTTAAACAACCCCGCTCATTATCTCATAGTTCTATAGGTCAGCAGTCTGGCACAGCGGGACTGGGTCCTCTGCTCAGGGTCTCCCAAAGCTGAAGTCAACGTGTTGGCTGCCAGGCTGTTACCAGGAGGCTCTGGGAAAGAATCTGCTTCCATGATCATGCAGGTTGGTGGCAGGATTCAGTTGCTTGTGGTTGTGGGACTGAGGTCCTCATTTCTCCATCTAGCAGTTTTTAGAGGCAGCTCACGGTCCTCATGGGGCCCCTCCATCTTCGAGTCAGCAAGGGTGTGTGTCGAGTCCTCACACTTTGCATCTTGCTGCTTTCCTCTTCTGCTCCTACTTTCTGCTTTGAAGGACTCAGCTGATGGCACTGGGTCCGCCCCGTATTTCTGTGTAATCTCCCATTTTAAGGTCAAACTGATTAGCAGCCTTAAGTTGTCTCCTTTGCCATGTAATGCAACATAGCCACCTAATTGCAAGAGTGGCAACAAAGGATGGAGATCATGGGGACTGCAGTTCTGCCTCCCATGCCCGTTCTCCCACTTTAGCCATTTGGTTAATGCCACTTAAGTCTCCGGCTCCCTAATCTAAATAGTGCCCACCCCATCCCACCTTCACTTTCTAATTTCTCTCCCTGCTTGCTTTTTCTCATAGCACTTATCAGTGCCTGTACTCAGTTAGTTTATTACACTTCTTTTCACTGGATTGTCAGCTGTATGATGGCTGAAACTTTATTTTCCAGCACCTAGAGGTGTACCTAGAACATAGTAGATGCTTAGTAAACACATGTTGAATAAATGTAAAGAAATGAATGACACTTTGTCTCTTCAATAATCCAGATGAGCTATCTTCAACAATTAACTGGTTTTCTGTTTCTTAAAATACCTCTCTAGCACTTTATTAGATATCAGTCAACAGATATTTGGACACCTTCTACAAAGCCCATTTTTTTCTGGGAATCCACCAGGCTATGCTCCATCTTGGATTTAAGGAACTTTTGGTCTTTGGTGGACCCTTGAGCCATTTTAGGGGCAAAATAAGGGGTGTGACTTTTACCCCACAATTCCAATGAAAGAAATATCACTTTCCTTTATTTTTCCTGATTCGCTTGAATTTGTTTTGAGGCCCCATTGCTGCTGACTGGTAGGAAATATCAACCCTCCTTCATTATTCATGGATGATTAAAAAGGAAATACATACTTTGCTCAGGGAATTTATTGTTTAGTAAAATTGATTAGATGTATTAATTACACATCATTTTTATATTCTTCAGTGTATAAATGTGTTAACTGATAAGAGATACTGAAAATGAGCTTTGGGAGTACATGGTGAGGAGAGATAATGGGCAGAGAAATTAATTCTGAAGACTGGGCCCTGGGATCACATATAAGCCAGGCCTGGTGTGTGGGTAGAGCCTGGACAGCTGGTGACAGAAAAGGCAGGCAAAGCTGGGGAAAAGGGTGTGAGGACAAGTGTGAAAAATGAAGAAGAGGCTGTATGTAGAGAAAATGGGGAGCAGAGGAAAAGAGGGTCATGGTGGAAAAAAGGAAGGAAAAGAAACAGCCCTATCACACATGCTACCCCAGTCAATTCCAGATCATAGATTATAGATCTAAATGTCAGTAGCCAAAAATAAAGCTGTTGTAAAATAATACAGGACCTCTATAGAGGGAAGGGTTTTTTAAAAGGACAGCAAAAATGTAGTCATAAAGGAAACGTAGAAAATGGGACTTCATTGCAATTTAAAGCCACTGTCCATCAACAGATATTATTAAGAGAATTAAAAGGCAAGCAACGCAATAGGAGAAGATATTCAGAACATATATAACCAGGGACTGGCATCATGAATATATAATACATTCTATAAACCCATAAGAAATAACAGACAACCCAATGGAAAAATGGGTAAGATATTTGAATAGGCATGGACACTTCATAAAAGAGAATATTCAAATAAGCAATAAACATATAAAAATTTAATTAGTCTTGGGGAATGCAAATTAAAGCCACAATAAAATAACACCTCATTTTCACTAGAATAAGCTAAATCCTAAGACTGACAATGCCAAGTTTTGGGAAAATATGGAGCAGTCTGCATTCTCATACTTTGCTGCTGGGAATGGAAATTGGCACAAACACTTTAAAAATAATTAGATATTATCTACTAATATTAAAAACACACATACCTTGTGATAGAGTAATACCCCTTCTAGGTAAATGTCCAACAGAAATACATACACATGAGCACCGAGAAATGTGTATAAGAGCAACATTAGTCTTGATAACCTCAAATTGGAAAGAACTTTGACTAATATCTCAACAGGAGGAATGAATGCTGTATGTTCATGTGATGGAATGCTAGACAGTCAAGAAAATGAACAAAATAGAGCCACACACAGTAACCTGGATGAAGCCAAACAATATAATGTTGGATAATAGAAGCCAAACATTTTAAGTACATGACTCTATTTAAGTCAGTTCGAAACAGATTGTGACTATGATATTCAGGGATAATGTTTATGTGAAAAAACAATGAAGAAACAAAAGGACTGATTTCAAAAAAAGTCAAGATGGTAGTTTCCTTTGCAGAGTGGGGGGGGGGCAGGGATTGGGAGCAGGTTCTGAATGTCGTCTTCTTTTTTTAAAAATCCTAACCCGAGGACATTATTTTTCCTAGCTTATAGAGGGAGAGGGACGCAGCGGTGAGAGGATGGGTTGCAGTGGGGAAGGTTGATTTGAGAAACATTGATTGGTTGCCTTCTCATATACACCCCGTCAGGGAATCAAACCCACAGCCTGGGTGTGTGCCCTGACTGAAACTTGAACCCGTGGCCTTTCGGTCTATGGGACAATGCTCCAACCAACCGAGCCATACCAGCCAGGGCCTGAAAGTTGTCTTATCGATCTGGGCGGTGATCACATGGGGCTGCACTTTGTGGGACATCATTGACCCGCACAGTTTAGATTTCTGTGCTTTTTTAATGTGCATATTATACGTAGTTCACAGCCAAAAAAGAATGAGAAATACAGCTTTAGAAGAGACTGTTCAACGTCTGAACTGCTAAGCTGGATGTGGATTTTATTCTGTAGAATAGGAAGTACTCATTTGTCAGGCAGGAAGGTGATCTTTTTACTTGCACTACAACACCAACAGAAATCTAAATAAAAGAAAAAAATTCTGTACCACCACTTTCACTTTTGAGCATTTTTGCCACCTTTGCTTCATAAATGGATAAAACTGGGTGTAGTTTTAATTTTTAATACTGTTTAAAAAGAAATAGGTCCTAAGAACATTCCATGTCACACTAACTAGTCTTCATAGTAATTCTTATTGACTTTATAATATTCATTTGAGTGGATTTATCTTAATTTACTTAACATTCTCTTGTTATGCTTTAAATTCAACTGACATTTTATTATAGGCAATACTTCATAAACATCATTTCCCCAATGAATGATTGCCTTAGAATATATTCTCAGAAATATTACTTTAAGGTCAAAGATTATGAATATTTTAATGAATATTGATATTTGCAAATTACTTTCCAGAAGAATTTTTACTAGTTCATATCGCCACCCACTATGTATGAACAGGCTGACTTGTTTAGTCATTCAGCAAATATTTATTGAACACCTAGTATATGCCAGCACTCTCTCTGCCATCAGAGAGCTTAATGTTAAATTGGGAAGACACAAAAATTGTCTGCAGTTGGGGCCGAGGGAAGGTGCCCCCAAGGAAGGAAGACCAGATGTGCACAGCCAGTTGGCTGTGAAACAGGTTGTTTTAAGAGATGTGGAAGTCCGCTGGTGCTTTTTGAGCCATGGTTGATCGTAATCGAGAGGGGTTTTAGAAAGATTGGTTTGCCCTTCTGTTGTAGAAGAGATGCTGGGGGGTGTCTTGTGCCCGAGAAAACGGTGTGAAGCTTTGGGGTGAAAGGCAGTGAGGGTTTGCCCTAGGGAAGAACTGGGGAAAGGAGACCAGAGATGTGACTGTAACGCTAAGGTAGGAGATGCCGCATAAGCTATGTGAGATGCTATGGTACAAACACAAAGAAGAGTCAGACCATTAGATCTGACAGTTCCACACTGCAGATGGCTGATTGACTTTAGGGTCTAATTGAGACACTTGTCCGCCCTGCTCAATGCCAAACACAATTTTATGGCTAGATAATCATGTGGCCCAATTAGTGTGGCTGTGGGGAGCCTTAATGTCTATATTCCTAATTTTCTGGGTATTTAAAAATATGCCCTCAGTGATACTTGATAGTAGTAGATTTTTGCATCCCTTATATATTGTGATTTTCCCAGGATGCTGCTGGACTTATACTATAATAGACTCTGACTGTCTGTTACACTCGATCCTACAACACCATTTCAATTTATTGCTGAAAATGAACACAAGTGGCATCAAAATACTCTTAACAGCTTTTACCAGCTCTCTTCGTAAAGCAAGGAGGCCATAAATCAGGCAGATGTTAAACACCTGAGTTGAAGCTGCATCTCTAGGTCTGAGCCCAGAGTCTCCGGGCTGGTGCTGATGTGTGGCTGGACAGCACTAACCAAGAACCCCAGACTTGGGATCCTGAAACCCCACAAAAGTAATGAACTGTAACGTTTTTACAGAGATGGGGGAATGGAAGAAGTGTAACAGGAAAATGTCTTGGACTAGCAACCCTTCTTCATCCACTGTCTCTTCTGCGTCTCTGTGTGGGTAGCGGGCGCTGAGGGCAACCTACAGGCCAGCACTGGCCCAGCACCTGTGTGTCTCTGGGGACTGCGCCTCAGAGCTCCAAGCTTCCAAACCGAGACAACGAGATGCTGAATGTTCGGGAGACTTTGGCTCGACTTTGATAATTTAACATTTTGAAAAACCAGGAACAAGTCCTAAAAAAACTGAAACGTACATGAGGGAAACTTAGCTGTCCATATTTTTCTCTGTTTCCGATGGCTGCCTTTTAGTACGTCTGATGTCTTCTTCACCTATCCTCACGTAATTCATGATTCCCTTGTGGGCCTCTTGGAAAATTGCTGACTCGGTCAGAAATCTTCTAGGACAATACACCTGTCATTTGTTGAGAACTTACTGTGTTCCAGGCATTCTGC
>PVKM010028812.1:0-18084 GCA_004027735.1 Carollia perspicillata
GGAAGTCAAAAACCTGAGCTTGCTCCCTACGTAGGTAAGAATGGCTGTGCATTCAGGCAAGGCCTTGCAGAGCAGAGCGAACCGCTGGCCCTCTCCACAGTCTGGGGAGGAGCTCGTTTGGGGTTGTGCTGCTAACGGGAAGGACTAGGCAGGGTCAGTCCTAGGAGTGTGGCCCGTGCTGGGCACCAAGGACAACCAGGCTCAGAAGCCTGAGCTCGGGTCCTGCTGGGTCTGGCGCCCACCTGATACCGGAGCTCTCGGACCTCAGGCTGTCTCCAGGCTCGGTGCGGGGGCCAGTCTTCATTCTCAGTCCCCCCCGTTCAGTCACCCTCCCTCAGTAAGAGCGGCAGGCACAGCCACCAGGGCTCGTCCTGACCTTCGGCGCTGCTGCCACCCCTCCGTGGACAGGCCTGATCGCAGGTCACTGTCGGGGTGACTGCACCCTGCTGTGGTCTCTAAATCACCTGCTGGGCTGGGACTGTGAAAGTGGTGAATGTTCGGACAGCAGATGTGGAGTGACTGAGACAAACACGTGCTACGGAAGATGTTATTTAGAAGCTTCTGGAAGGCGCTCTAGAACCATGATCTGAGAGTCCCCAGGACTGACCCAGAAAACTGGGCCCCCGCCTCCTCCATCCCGTTCAGGCCACTTTCTGCTAGCTTAGCCCTGATGCAGACGGTTCCACCTCGCTCTGCCGGGAATCCAAGTTCAAAGTGAAGTGTTGGCAGTGGCTCAGACGCCCCCTGGCTGGCCAGAGAAAGCCCAAGGTCATCTTGTTGCCCACGACTACCTGCAGGAAGAGGTCAGGTGGTCTGCCATGCCCCCCCACCATGCCGCAGGCTGTGCTGCTCCCTCTGGCACCCAAGTGAGGGGCGACATTTTGACCACCACTTGGAGTCATCGGGTTCCTGCAGACAGGACCAACGACCTCAGCAGGCCACTTTCCAGGCATCGTTTACATCCTCAGAGACGGGCCCTCGGGTGCTTCGTAGGAAGGCGTCATGCACTGAAGGCGCTATGCACTGAAGGCGCTGGGGAGTCCTTCCCTGTCACTGTGGCCCTGAGGAGCCAGACTTCCAGGCGGGTGGAGGCCAGGACCTCCTGGAGCCGCGGCGTGCTATCCGTGGGTGTCATCGGAACGCAGAGTCAGAATCCTTGCAGGATGGCAGCTCTCCTCCCCCAGAGCCGGGGCACTTCCCTCCCCTTTTGTGTCTTCTCTGCAGAGAGTGCTGTAGTCAGTCAGTTCGGGGGACACACTTGACGCCATTTTTCATTGCCGGCTTCCCGAACCGTACAGCTTGGAAGGACCAACTCGAAGAGCTGGGACAATGGGGTGTTCTGGCCAAGACAGAGGCGTGAATAGAAACGCTTCACATCCTCATGCAACAAAAGGACAACAACCAGCTTAAAAACAAAAAACAACCAGAGCTGCCAGAAAATCAAACTGCATGGAAGTCTGACAACCAAGGAATTAAAGAAACATCCCTCCAGACTGAGATGGAGGGAATCAGCCCATCATTGTAAGTGGAGAGTCTGGGGCAGGAGAAACAGGCCCGGCGAAGCACGCTGTGTGGTAGGTGCTCTGCAGCTGTGACTGGTTCTGCCCGCAAGGCCAGTGTTGCAGAAAAGGTCTCAGCCCCCGACCCCAACGTCGGCTGTTTGGGAGTCAAGTGGGAATGCCGAGACAGCCAGGAATAATAGTGGCTGTTTGGGGAGTGCATTGAGGTTGGCTTTGATAAGAGACACCAAATCATTTTGGTGCCAATACGAGAACTTACCTTTCAGGGAAATCCCAAGTGCTGTTCCAGGCAGAAGAGGGAAAAGCTGTATCGTACCTTTTATCAGCTTTGCACCTCAGCAAAGTTCCCTGAATTTAAGGTGCTGCGATTAGGACGCGAAGCGAGGTGGCCGTCCCGGGGTGGGGGTCGGCAATGCCGGGAGACGGCGCACATGGCAGGGAATTGGCGGGTCTGGTCGGATGGGCGCTTTCCACATCTTGGCTGGCCCTGCCCACGGCCGTGCATGGGGAGACCCCACTGTACACCACTGGCAAGCTCGGTGCAAGCTCAGTGTGATGGCAGTGGGTCTGCGTTTCAGATCCGTTGGTTCTTTATGGAAGGAACACATTTGAAGTCTCTCCATTAGCATTGTCAGAGAGACGTGCAGTCTTGAACTGAAAATAAAGAAATATGGATACAAAAAAGAAAGAATTAGGGCGGTGGTTACATCCCCGTAAAGCCCAGATGCAGGGGAGCTGTCAGTGTGTGAGGGAGAGGCGATCGGGCACATCAGGTGTGCTGCCTTGAGCGTGGGAGGCGTGGGAGACTGCAACCACAGGGACAGAGCAGAGCACGTGCACAGGGGCACACGGAGACCAGCGGACGCCCGGGAGCCCCTGCTCCAGGGGCCTGGGCAAGGGCGGCCCATCCTGGGAACCGTCTGTGCCCAACCTCGGATTACGCCCTCTCACGGGTGACTTGGCAGTCCTGCTGAGCGCATTTCTGTCTTCCAAAGCATCGAGGGTGACAAGGACAGCAGTCTCCGAGTGCTCTCTGAGTAGCTCTCCCAGTCAGATGTGCCCGCTTGTCACCAAAGCAGCCGGCATGTCCCGAACAAGAACGCAAAACCCGATGCTGTCTGGGCCCCTGTGAGTGCTGTTCTTCATCTCAGCGCCGTCTTTGCAGCCCTCGAAGCAGGAGGAATGGCGTCGGCTCACCCAGGAAGCACACACACTGTTACTGGCGCGCTCACAGCCCGGCACGCCCACCGGGAGGGACTCAGCAGCCCCAAGGGGGCAGCCCGGTCTGCGTCCCATCCTCACACTGTACCCAGAGTGCTGTGGGTTATGGACCGGCCCCCCGGGCCGGGCGGGTGTCTGTCTGTGGTATTGGCCACCCCCTTGGGGAATCGAGAGCAAGCGCAGGGAGCCCTCGGGGGAGCGATGTCCCCTGGAAGCGTGTGGGTGGCTGCTCTGTTTCTTCACCAGCGTGGACCTGGGTCCTCATGGCGGCCCGCCTGGCTCATGTCCTCCGCAGGTGTTTTTACAGGTGGTTCCTGATTCGCTGGGACAGAGGCGCTGGGCCTCGTATTTACGGGGTGGCCATTTGTTTTATCGGGGGCACTGTGTTCATGTTTCTAGATCATTTACTTTCTCAGGCTTCTGGAAAATGTGCAGCCACAGGTTGCAGATCACTCCTATTGGCAGTTTCCCACTCCAGTTTATTTCACCAACAAGGCCCCTGTGGCAGCCTGCCCCGCTCCCCAGGACCAGAGTGGGACGCCCCCAGAGGCACACTCGCTTAGGCCGGGCACTGCAGCCCCATCGGACCGGTTCTGATGGGTCCCAGACAGCAGGACTCCCAGTCTGGTCTCGAGAGTCTAGGGCCTGCTTGAATCCCCAGAGGACGAGTAAACAGGAGGAACTGGGAGAGTTCAGTTTTGGACATCTTCAGATGCCTCGGGGGTGCGTCCAGGGGCTGCCCCGGGGGATTCCTACCAGCCCCCCGTGCTTCCAGTCGGTCACTGCCAAGGAGCCCGTGTCCCTTTTCAGCTGTCCCTTTCCCCAGCTGGGCTTAGACACCTGCGCTGGGGGACCCTGCCCTCCAGGGCACCTGGTCTGGGCCTGGCCCGGTGTTGGGAGAAGGGAGCGAGCAGGCTCTCTGAGCCCCGCATCCCCACGCGTCCCCTGCCCTCCAGCGCCATCTGGCTGTGGCACAGGTGCGGTGGGAGTCCCCGGTGGCCCATGTCCACACTGGCCCTGGGAAGCCTCCGCCAGCCCGCACGCCCACCCTCTCTCACATCTTCCTCCTCCACAGGGACAGGCAAGTGCCTTTCCCGGGTCGGAGCCACCCCCCAGGCCCAGCTGTCCTGCAGCAAGGTGGGCAGCACGGAAAGCTGCCTCCTCTCCTGCCCGGCTCCCACCCACTTCGTGCCAGGTACCCTGAGACGTCCCTGGGATGGGAGGGGGCAAGCCACTTCCTTCCCGGGGCCACACCCTGCCCCTGCTGGTGTCTGGGAAGGGCCCCTAGCCCTTATCCCTGGGCGATTCTGGGCAGCCGTCTGGCCCCCTCCACAAGTGGGCTGCTCCCTGCCCAGCTGCTGACCTGTAGTTGAATAGCAGAAGTGAACTGGCCGAAGGGTCAGTCCCTTCCCACTGAGGCCCCTGGGGCCAGGAGGCCCCGGATGGAGGAGTGCTCAGGCCCACCCACCACCGGCCTCTCTGCAGACTCGGAGAACAGCTACAGTCTGAGCTGCGGTGTCCCCAGTCTCCAGGGCAAGACGCTGCCGAAACGCAATGGCACAAGTTCCAGCGCCGGGCCCAGCTGCTCAGGTAGCCCCTGGCCTGTCTGTGTGGCACACACCTGTGGGCGGCCCTTGACTTGGTGTCCGGCTCCACACTGGGGGCAGTGGGAGAGGCACAGCCCAGAGAAGAGCTTCCTGGGATGCTCGGTCGCTGAGCGCAGGCCCGGACCTAGGAGCAAGCGGGCTGGGGGAGGGCCCTCTGACACGCAGGTTGCAGGCCAAAGCACCAGGGCAGTCCGAGGCCCGGAGGTGCTGGGAGTTCAGGGGTCTCTGTGTCTGTGCAGTGAGTCCCATCTGCTGTGGCCATTGGTTCTTCCTGAGTCAGAGCTGCCCCGAAGGTGCCAGATGCACGTCACTCACCTGCCCTAGCTCCAATGGGCCAGGGCCCAGGAAGCTGCCCCCTAGTGGGAGCAGGGGGGTGTCGGCAGCACCTTTTCCCTGGCGTCCAGGGTGCCAATTCACCGACATGGGTGCATCTGTGTGCCTGACGTGTCTGGGCAGGGTCCTAAGCCTCTGTGGTTGCAGGGTTCCCTAGTGCAGGGGCTGCGGTTCCTTCTTGGAGGGAAGCAGTGGTCTGGGCATCTGTAGTACTTCGAGCCCCCTCCCCTTCCTCGCTTCCCTCTCTCCTCTGAGCCCTGTCCCGAAAGCTCAAGCCACGCAAACTGGCTTCAGGGTGGGAGTGGGGGTGGGGAAGGCTTTCCTTTCCTCCTCCACAGAAGATTCTGGCTCGATGGCCTCTAGCCTGATCTTGGCCCCACCATCCGACCTGTGCCTTTTCTGGCCTTGCAAGGAGAGAGGTGAGGCAGCAGAGGGCCCACTCCAGATGCTGGTGGATGGGCCCCCAGCAGCCCCTCACACTCGGGCACACCCTCTGCAGCCCCCAGCCCCCACCCCTCCCTGCCACAGAAGAGGCCACCACCTGGGCGACTTTGGCTTTCCCCAGGTGCCCCCCCCACCCCCATCAGGCAGAAGGCCCGCTTCAAGATCCGAGATGCCAAGTGCCACCTCCGACCCCGTGGCCGTGAGCCAGCAAAGGAGGCCCTGAGGCAGCTGCTGCTGGGTAAGTGGGCCACCTGGTGCCAACCCATGCCAGGGGCAGTGGGTGTCGTCCTGCCTGGGAGCCGAGAGCCAGCATCCAGCAAGGCTGGGTCCACAGGGGTGGAGCCTCTTTGTCCGTATCACTGTGGCCCCTTAGCCACACCTGGGGCAAACTTGGGTCCCCAGCATCCCTGAGACCCTCGTCCCTGCCTCACCTGGGGTTAACGAGCTCCCCAAAGCAAGGGCCTTCTGTCCACATGGCAGGGACCCCGGGGCTCATTTCACAGCTGGTCCTCTGGTGCAGGCAGCCCAGAAGGGTGTCCAGACGGGGGTAGCGGGGCAGACCTCTCAGCCCTGCTTCCGTGAAGACAGCTGAGCATCTAGGATTGCTCCTTAAACCCAGCTTCCCTCACACTCAGGAGGCCCAGCCCTGAGGCCGAGCCACCCGAGCTGGAGCAGCACCAGGAACATGCAGGGGGTACCCCCCCGTGATGGGCTCAGAGAGCTGGGACAGGGCTGGGTCAGCCACCGGCCCCTCGGAAGACCTGGAGCCCGGCCCGGCCTTCCCCAGCCCCAGCTTCCCTGTCTGCACCTTAGCCGACAGCCGTCCGTGCGCACGCCTAGGTAGAACACTACTCCCTGCCCTGGGCAGCTTTGCCACAGCCGTCCCTTCCTTGTCCAGAAAACTGCCACGTGACCTTTGTGACCCTCAAGTGCGACTCCTCCAAGAAGAGGCGCCGTGGCCAGAAGTCCCCATCCAAAGAGGTGACCCACATCACAGCAGAGTTCGAGGTCGAGACAAAGGCAGAAGAGGCCTCAGGTGGGCGAGGGGTTCCCCGGTGGGCTGCTGAGGGCCTCGGTGGGGGGGTCTGCTCCGGCCCGCGGAGCAGTCAACGGGGGTCCTGAGTCTACCTGAAACGGATGAAAGGGGTGGGAACAAGAGGCGCGAAGAATGGCAGTAAGACTGGACTCTGTTCAAACTGCAAGGTTTTATTTTAAGCGGGGGGGTTATATAGGGATGGGAAAGGGAAAGTAGCCCTGATAGGTTGCCCCAGTGCATGATCACCACGTGCTCTTGTTAGTGATTGGTCAGTTGGGTGCATGATCAGTGCATGATCAGTGCATGATCTTGTTAGTGATTGGTCAGTTGGGTGCCTGATCAGCGTGTGATCAGTACCTTGATTGACAGCTGGTTCCCGTGCTCTACGGTGCAATGCTGGCGCCCTCTCGTGGGCAACACAAGAAGTGCAGCCTCTTGAGCTGACTGCATCAGCAAGCCAAGGCCCCAACAGGGGTCTGTCAGCGAGCCAAGGGCTCCCTCCCCAGCAGCAGCTGCTGGAGGTAGAGGCTGGCCTGGCAAGCCAGCAGAGGCCCTGCCCTGCCCTAGGCCCAGAACAGAGGAGGAGGCCAAGGCCTTGTGAGCAGCAGGGCTCAGGACCCACAGGGAAGCCACACGGCCTCTCCCACCGCTCTCCACCCTTCGTGGGGCCTGGAGGGGCTGGTCCCCGCAGCCTTCCCAGGGCCGTGGAGCCGAAGACCTGTCTTCCCCAGGTTCCAGAGGGGAGCTTGTAATTCACACCAACAGCCTCCTCTTGGCCATAAATGTGCGTTGAATTGTGACAGAGCAGCCGAGGCCGGCCAGCAAATGCGCTCTGTGTGCCCAGCCCTGCACACCGCAGAATGCAGGGGCCAGACCAGGTCCCCCCACTGGCAGCGTTCTGGCCACGGGAGGCAGATGTGCACGGGGACCACCCAGTACTGTGGGGACACTAGATGGGAGGGGCATAGGAACAAACGGGGCACAGGGCTGATGTTTCTGCCCTGGAGGAGGGGCCCAGGAAGTCTTCCCAAGAGAGATGCCATGGATTCCGGACTTGAAATCGAAGTTCACCAAATGGACGAGGTGGCAGGGAATGGCATTCAGGCAGAGGGAATAGAATAGGCAAAGGCACAGAGGTCAGAGAGAGCAAGCTGTGTCTAGGAAGCAGTGAGTGCGGCAGGCTGTCAGCAAGTGTGGGCATGCTGGCGCCGTGCTGTGCCGTGCCATGCCGTGCAACGCCGTGCCATGAGGGGCCCGGGATCCGAGGCCAGAGTGCTGGGCATCTTCCTGGGAGCAGTGGCAGCCTCAAGGGTGTTTGAGTGACAGGGAGGTGTACCCATCAGTGAGCCATGCCCCAGGGAGGTGATGGCTTGTTGTAGCAGAGGCCTGGCACCCAGATCAGCTGCGTGGCGTTGGGCAGGTCCTTCCTGTGGGAGCCTCAGTCTCCTGGTCTGTCAGAGAGACGCTGCTGCCTCACCCTGGGCTGCTGGAGAATATGGCCCAGGGGAGGCCTAGGGTGGAGGCAGCTCCCGGTGGAGCTGCGGATGCCCGTGACCTCCTCCCCGCCCCTGCAGACACCTGCGAGGCGGACTGCGTGCGGAAGCGAGCAGAGCAGAGCTTGCAGGCTGCCCTCAGGACTCTGCGGAAGGCCGTTGGCCAGCAGCACTTCTCCGTCCAGGTCGCAGGCACTGAGTACGAAGTGGCACAGCGGTCGGCCAAGGCCCTGGAGGCCCAGGGGGGCTGTGGCACGGGCCAGGTGCTCCAGGACGGCAAGTGCGGTGAGTCCCTGCCCACAGCCACTTCCTCTGTCCTTCCTTCCATGAACGGCCCAGGGAACAGCCCACAAGGGAGACAGACACGTTGAGGGGGAGGTGGGACAGAGCCACGGGAGGCCTGTTGGAGAGAAGGGCACAGCACTCGTCATGGTGCCTGTCACATAAAGCACTCCCCTGGGGCCAGGCACCAGACAGGGGTGGAGGGATCTGCAGGGGACCCTGAGCAGGGGCAGCCAGGAGGGGGCGTGAGAGCAGGGTCACAGATGGCCCCTCCAGACTCCCACCCCTGGCCCTTCTGGAACGGGTCTGGGCAATTCTGTACCATTTGAGCCCCAGGGACGAGGGCTGTGCCCCATCTGGTGGGGCAGGCCCTGGGCTTGAGGCCCCAGCAGACAGGCCGCCCGGCCACCAGCAGCCTGCCCATGTTGCCTCTGCAGTGGCCTGCGAGCCTGGCACCTACTTCCATGGAGACTCTGGCCAGTGTGCGCCGTGCACGCCGGGGACCTACCAGGATGGGGGCGGCCAGCTCAGCTGCACACCATGCCCCAGCAGTGACGGGCTGGGCCTGGCCGGTGCCCGCAACGTATCTGAATGTGGAGGCGAGTGTGGGCCCAGCCTGGAAAGACAGGTGGGGCGGGGGCGGGGCACCCTCTGTCTCCACCTAAGCTCCCAAAGCAAAGACCCCCTTATGACAGTTTGAAAAGCCCTGCGCTCTGCAGAGCCTGTCCTGACCTGTGCACAGAGCAGACCCACAGCATCCACGTGACATTGGCCGTGGCAGAGTACTTGCACTGGGCTGCCTGCACCAGGCTCAGGCATGCCCCCTGCAGTTTGGAAAGGACATTACAGTTTATAGATGCCTGAACGGTTACAGGCCAGCTTGTGGTGGTGGTGGAGGCACAGGGTGCTTCACAGTTGACTAAACATGGTGCATTTTGTGGAGCATGCCACCACCATAAAAGTGTTTTTTTTAAAAAGATTTTGTTTATGTATTTTTAAAGATGGGGGGAGGGAGATGGGAGAAAGAGAGGGAGAGAAGCATAGATGTGCAAGACATACATTGATCAGTTGCCTCTCGCATACCCCCAACTGGGGACCTGGCCCGCAACCCAGGCGTGTGCTCCGAGCAGGAATAGAACCAGCAACCTTCCAGTTCACAGGCTGGCACTCAATCCACTGAGCCACACCAGCCATGGCCATGGAAGCACTTTATGAAGTGGGACATGTACTAGGGCAAGAACCTTCTCAACACCAAGAATAGTACAGTTTGCCCTGGGGGTAATCTGGAAAGCCCTCGGTCCGTGTGTGCGAAACTCAGTTTGGTTTGCAAAGAGCTTTTCCAGCTACTGCCTCACTTAAACCTCATCCCTGAAAGGGGCTCGGGGCCTCTTGCCCATCAGCCTCCCATCTCGGGCCATAGTAGAGACCACCCGAGGGAATGGGGGAAGCATGCCTGCGAGGGCGGCTAAGTGGGATCCTTAGGGTGGTGCGGAGACCTCCAGCCTTTCCTGGGGACAGACGAGATTGGAGCCCAGGCCTGAGTTCCATAGGCTGCCGTCTGGCCTCTGGCCCCCTGCCCCTCCAGGAGTGTCATCTCTCTCCCCAGGGGAACCTCCGAGTGGCCATGGCTGGGAGCAGAGAACCCAGAGCCTGGGCTGAGAGGGCACTAAGCCGCCCCTCACTCAGTGCCAGAGCACCCTGAAATAAATGACCTCCCACCACCCCCCAGCTCCCCGTGGGGGCCCCACGCTTTCCAGCTCAGCAGCAAGGCCACTCGCTCTTCTTGCTGGTAGAAGCCAGCCAGGCCTGGTCGAGCCACGCAGTGGGGAGCCTCTGGCAGCTGCAGCCTGGGGGCCAGGCCTCAGGTGGCCCAGGCTTCCTCCCAGGTGCCTCCCCCCATCCACCCCCAACGTTGGTGCCTTGGTGTGCCCTCCCCAGGGGCAGATGAGGGCTGAGAGGAGGCCCTGGACCGAGGCAGCCCTCCTGTAGCCTGAGTGAGCTGTGACCTCTGTCTTCCAGGCCAGTGCTCTCCGGGTTCCTTCTCGGCTGATGGCTTCCGGCCCTGCCAGGTCTGCCCCATAGGCACGTACCAGCCAGAGCCGGGGCGCACTGGCTGTTTCCCCTGCGGTGGGGGGCTGCTCACCAAGCATGAGGGCGCAGCCTCCTTCCAAGACTGTGAGGCCAAAGGTGAGGACGCCCCCTGACCCCACATGCCTGGCAGAGCTGCCCAGGGGCCATTTCCTGCCCACAAACCTCTCAGGTCAGAGAAGGAGCCTGGGTCCATCTGGCAAGAGACTAGGTGGCTGGCACTGTGCCACACACTGGGACAGCACAGCAGAGCCCTCACCAGCCTGCTGTTACTGTGCAGAGCTCTGAGCCCCTGGAGCCACCAGGGGGCGCTGGAAGGGCTTCCTGCCGCCTGTAGAAGAGAGGTTGTGCGGGGAGGAGGGTGAAGAGGTGCAGGGGCAGCAGGGGCAGTGGGGCAAGGTCAGAGTCTCACCTTAAGAGAGACCCTCCCTCCAGAGCTACTGGCTGAAATCCAGCCACTCCTCCGCCCGCAGTTCCCAGCCCTCACCCCAACCCCAGGAGTCGCCCTCCACTGGCCCCCTGACAGCCCCGCCCCCCTCCGCGAGCCCCCTCAGACGGAGCGTGCGAGCACTCTGCAAGCTCTGGACAGGATCAGGGAACAGAGGGGTCATCCTGCCCAGGGACTGGACACGGGTTGTGGGAGGTCAGCGGGCGGTGGGGAAGGGCCTCGAGTGCTGTGCTGGGACCTCGGGGACAGGAGGCCCAGGGAGAGTGCCCCACCCTTCCCCTCCGGTGCCCCCCCAGTGCACTGCTCCCCGGGCCACCACTACAACACCACCACCCACCGGTGCGTCCGCTGCCCAGCCGGCACCTACCAGCCCGAGTTCGGCCAGAACCACTGCATTGCCTGCCCTGGCAACACCAGCACCGACTTCGACGGCTCTACCAACGTCACACACTGCAAAAGTAGGTGCCACCCTTCCCAGGGTCTGGGTGCTGGGGTGCTCGGAGGGGCGGGGGGCAGGGACATCCCCCCAGAGGCCTATGTGTGGGAGTGGAGCTCAGCAAAGCTTGGTCTAAAAAGTGCTGGCTGCACACCCGGCATGCACAGGTTCCACCGCGCCCCTGTGCCAGGCCAGGCCCTGCTGCGGGCTCTGGGTCTGGAAGGAAAAGCCAGGCCGGGCCAGTGAGTCCGGGGGACAGCTGCCGAGAGCCAGGCCCTGCAGGTGGAAGGCACGCACCGAGTAGCCTGCCAGGTGGATGAGAACCAGACCCCCGGGTCACAGGGAAGCAGGATGCCAGGTGTGCCCAGTGTGGCCGTGCCAGGAAAAGACCACACCCTGCCCGTGTTCATGAGCAACTTACTTTCCCTGAAGAAATGTGGTAGCACCAGATAATCGGGGAAACTGGTAACATCTCAGGCCACGCTGAGCAAGTCATTTGGGCCTAACACAGAGGATTTACCGTGCCTTTACTTTAGGCATTTTTAATTCATTTTTCAGAGTCCTTTGGGGCTTGTGTTCTGGTATTTTACCCTTTCCCCACTCAGCTTCCAGCCAAGTCAGTCCCTTTCCCGGGCTGCTGGTCATCTCTGGAGTAGCCTGGAGGCCCCCGAAAGGGATTTAATCCTGGAGGTGAGGCTGTCCCCTCTGCCCAGGGCTGTCCCCCACCTGCGTCCGCGGCCCCCAGGCAGAACAGCAGGCACGGTGGAGGGGCTTGGCAGAGACGGAGCTTTAAACGTCTTAGTGAGTAAAAGTGGGGAAACCAAGTGGGAAGGAAGCTCCTGGAACCAAAATGTGAAAACGAAATGTTTCCCAGAACCTTCAATACGAGGACAGGATTTGTAAATGAGGATGTATGGGAAAATTACACATGTCCAATATTTACATTCAATTTTCTTTGCTTAAAGATGGTGACTTCCTTTATCAGGCCCAGGCTAGGAACCGTTTAAGCTCATTAAAAAAGTCCCATGTGGCCTCTTCCAGGACACCCAGCTGAGCCAAAACAGAACAGAGTGGGCAGCGGGTCTCTCTTCCCTCCCTGTGTTGCCTGCTGACCCCTCATCCCTCCTGCTTTGGGAAGGCCCGCCCCACCTGGCACCCGCTGGGCACCAGGGTGACGAGTAAAGGCGCGAACAGATGAGGGAGTGGAGACAAAGGAGATGTTGGGGCTCACTCAGGCTCTGACAGCTGCAGGGGTGTGGAGGCTGCCTGTCCCCGGGACCCGCAGCTCCAACCAGGAGGCCCAGACAAGGCCCAGACACAGAGATTCAGGCGAGGCAGCCGAGGGCACCCAGGAAGAAGGCGATGCTCACCAGCCCTCGGGGAGCCAACACAAATGGGGACCTGCCCTCCAGCTCAGGGTGGGGGTTGGGGAGGAGACCCCCAGGGAAGACAGGTTCAGGGCCTGGCCGGCTGGCAGGGAGGGCCAGGGGGAGGCAGGCCAAGATGGGACGGAGCCCTGCCAGCCTCCAAGGCTGCGGCAGGCCCAGCTGGCCAGCCACCGACCAGCTGGGCCTGACCAGGCCCACGGGCCACGGCACCCACAGACCAGCACTGCGGCGGTGAGCTTGGCGACTACACGGGCTACATCGAGTCCCCCAACTACCCCGGCGACTACCCGGCCAACGCGGAGTGTGTGTGGCACATCTCCCCGCCCCCCAAGCGCAGGATCCTCGTCGTGGTCCCCGAGATCTTCCTGCCCATTGAGGACGAGTGTGGCGACGTCCTGGTCATGCGCAAGAGCGGTGCGTGCCCACCCCTGTCGCCCCCCGCACAGCTTCTCAGGGCCGGGTCCAAGTCCACCTCCGTCTGACTCCAAGAGGTGGGCGTTGCAGAGCTGTTTGGAAAGGTCTGGAAAGCTTTGGGTCTGCCAGTCTCTTGTCTCAGCTGTCCCTCCATGCCCATCGCCCAGGCCAAGACCCTGGGGGTGACCCCTACTCCACAGGCCTCCTTCTCCCTCTGAAGCTGGGGCAGGGATGGCAAAGGGCCACTCTGAGCCCGCACACAAGACACCAGGGCCAGGCAGCACATTGCCTCCCCTCCGTGGGCCCGTCTCCCGGCTCGTCCCCCCCACCAGGGGCCGTGGTGAGACTTCGGGCAATGAGCAGTGGACCCGGTGCCACCACAGCCAGAAGGGCCCAGGTGCCCTTGAGCCCCCCGAGGGAACAGGCTAAATTCCTCACAGCGGGTGCTGTGGTGGGGCAGTGGCGCCCGAGGGAGCAGGCTCCTGGTCAGAGGTCGGGGGGCAGGGGGACACAGGCAGACACAGAATGACGCCTGCCCACCTGGGCCGAGGCTGCCTCGGAGACACGGGGACCCGAGCGAGAGTGAGAGGCACTATTTGGTCTTTGTCACTCTGTCCCACTCAGTGTAGCTGAGGAGCCGGACACGCGCAGTATCCTATGAGGACTGAGGCCACAAAGGGCCAGGACCTGCCTAGGGTCCCACGGCAGCTCAGAACCCCGCCTGGGACCATGTCCCCACCCCTGCTTGCCTCCAGCCCCCCAGTCCCAGCATCCTCCCCACCCTCCACTGTTCACACACGGTGGGCTGAGCTTTAGGGGAGCCAGCCTCTCCTGCCTCGGGGACACCTCAGGAAGCCTCCCCAGGGCTCACTAAGGTGGTGGGTTACCCCAGGCCCTCCCAGGGTGGGGGCCCTCCCCAGATCTAGCCTACAACAGCCCTGTCCTTGAGAAGCAGGTGGCAGGGAGACGGTGACAATCCTATAGAGAGAGGCTATAATAAAGAGTTCACCAGAGCAGAGCAGGAATGTGGCAGGGATGGAGCAGTCAGGAAGGCTTCCTGGAGGAGGAGGCATGGAAATGGGTTCAGAAGGACAAGTAGGAACTGGGGTTGAGGGTTGAGGGTAGGGAAGGGCATCTGAGGTAGAGGTAATAAGTGTAGACACCAAGAAGCTGGAGTCTTTGGAGCGATGGGCCTTGTGGGCGCTGGGTGGCTGACTGGGTGGGATGGCGAGCAGCCCACAGTGGAGGACAGGGGTGGGCAGGCAGCAATGACGTGTCCTCACCCCCAGCCTCACCCACATCCATCACCACCTATGAGACCTGCCAGACCTATGAGAGGCCCATCGCCTTCACCTCCCGCTCCCGGAAGCTCTGGATCCAGTTCAGGTCCAATGAAGGCAACAGCGGCAAAGGCTTCCAAGTGCCCTACGTCACCTACGACGGTGAGTGCGGCCACACTGCACACCCAGCCCAGGCCAGCCCTGGGCACACGGGGCCTAGTCACTCCCCTCCCCCCCTGCCTCAGGGGGCTGCAGCCTTGGGGTGGGGGACATGGGCATGCAACGGGCCCAAGGCACCGATGGGGGAGCAAGGCGTGGGGTCTGCGGGCTTCAGCACGAGGCACCACCCCAGCAGGGATTTGAGGATTAAATAGGGGTGTTCCAGCTAGTGAGACCTGGAGAACAATTCAGGGGGAGGGCCCAGAGGCTCAAAGGCAGAGCTGCCAGTGGCTGGTGCGAGGGGGACAGGCTGCGGGGGCGGGGGGCGTGCCGGGTGGTCTGCAGCCTCACCCCCTGCCCCCGCGGGTGCAGAGGACTACCAGCAGCTGATAGAGGACATCGTTCGCGACGGGCGGCTCTACGCCTCGGAGAACCACCAGGAGATCTTGAAAGTGAGTGAGCGTCTTTGCAGGGAGGGCCCCTGTGGTCCCGGGACAGGGGCCTGTGGGAACCCAGAGCCATCCCTGCCCCCAGCCCCCCTGCCCAGAGCAGGGAAGGAGGGTGTGACATGAGGAGAAGGTTCTGGTTCCAGGGGTCTAGCCCAGCACCTGGTGGCTTGTCCTTGGGCACGTGCCTTACCAGCTGTCAGCCCGACTTTCCGCATCTGTGAAGTGAGGGTAGTTTGACAGGGAGGCATCTTAAAATCAGTGGGATTGAGCACCGCCTTTGGGATGGGCTCCTTCCTCACCCCATTTGTGGCCCTGAAGAATCAGGGGTCCCCGTCACACAGGGGTCCAGGGGAGCTGTGGCTGACAGACAGCAGATGCCAGGCAGAGCAGGGCCCCACATCCTCGTGGCACCCCAGAGGCCCACCTGGGGCCAGCCTGGGCTCTGCCCCACACCACACCCCGAGCCTGGAGGGCCCCAGTGGGGCTGGGCAGTCCCCAGGCCAACCTCCGCTCCCACTGTCACTCGCGGCTTAGACACAGGGACAGCTTCGGGCCAGAGGTGCTCCAGGCCTGCCTGCTCCTACACACAGTAGGCAGTTTGTAAGTCCAGAGGCTGACCCTGCTGCGGACCGCAGGGCTCAGAGCTCAGCGCTGGGCCCAGCGCGCAGGTCCTCACTCTCACTGCCGAGCGTCCCCGCCCCTCACGAGGGGAACAGCTGCCTTCCAAGCAGGAGGGCCGGTCCCCAGGAAGAAGCTAGGGAGCAGGTTCTGGGATGACAGTTTTACCCTCAGGTCTGGGTGCCGACATGTTTTGTTTTGTAGCGGAACACTTACTGAATAAAGTATTATTGGAACCCCAAGAGTTCCAACCAATAGACTATCTTTTAAAAATTTTTTAAAGAGTTTATTTGAGCCAAACTGACGCATGCCAGGAAACAAGATCTCAAATGCCCCCAATAGACTATTTAAAAACCATTAGTCAGACAGTTAAAACGGAAACTTATTTATGGAAACAGAGTCTGTGGGCTCCTCAAACCTGCCAGCCAGCCCAGCGCCTCCCCGCCCCACCCTCTCCCTGCACCCCAGAGGCGGCCGCGGGGCCCTCCAGCCCAACCCGGCCCTCGCCGGGAGACCTCAGCCGGCCTGGCCGTGTCTTTCAGGACAAGAAGCTGATCAAGGCCCTCTTCGACGTGCTGGCGCACCCCCAGAACTACTTCAAGTACACAGCCCAGGAGTCCAAGGAGATGTTCCCGAGGTCCTTCATCAAACTGCTGCGCTCCAAAGTGTCGCGGTTCCTGCGGCCTTACAAATAACGCCGGGCAGCGCCGGCGCAGGGATGCCCGCGTCCCTAGGGGAGGGGCGAGGAAGGAGCCTGCCCTCCACCGCAGCAGCTCGGAGGCCGTTCCACCACCTTGGGGAGTCACCGCGGAGGCTGCCCCTCAGGAAGGCCCACCCGGCGTCGGCGAGGGCGGGACCCCGCCCAGGCAGAGACCCCAGCCCGCCTGCCCATGCTCACGCCTCCCATCGCTGCCCCGTGGGAAAACACTTGTTAAGGCAGCCTTTCTCCTTCCCTCTGCCTGCTCGTTTCCAGGCCCCCGAGAGCGCCCTCTCCTGGCAGGACACTGCACCGCCACGAGGGCGGGTCCTGGCAGGCACCTTGGAAGCCGGCAGATGCCCCTCCAGGGCCGGACAGTCTTGGGAGGCTCTTGGAGGCCTGATCTGAGACGAGAAGCCCAGCCTCACAGAGGAGGGTGTGCGAGGGCATCTGGAGGGCTTTGATAAGCGGGGTGTGGCTGCTGCCACAGGGGCGGCCACACCCAGAGCCCACCCCCCCAACCCCCCCACACACACAGGCCCAGGACACGTTGCCTTGTGGTCTGGCCCTCTGGCCCCAAGGACTCTGAGGGGCACAGAAAAGAGCTGCTGGGGAAGAAAGTGTGGATTTGTGCTTTCCCTTGATAGAGTTCTAATTAAGTATTATATGTATAAATATAAATATATATACTTCTATCTGTGGGTACTTTAGGGAAAGTCTCATCAGTAACTGTAAATATTGCAACCCCGCCTGGTCTCCAGCAGCCAGTGAGCACCCCAGCTTTTGCCGGCTTCCCTGACAGATTAAACAGCTTCCCCAGACGCTGGCCACCCCTGTTTGTGTGCAGCCAGGAGCCTGCAGGCCCAGGGACAAGGCGGGCTGGCTGTGGACACACTTCGGGACAATAAGTTCTCCGGGGACGGGGCTCCAGGGCTCTGCCAGAGTGCTGCCCTCAGACCAAACATGGTGGAAGGCAGGTTCCCCCCAAACCCCTCGCTGGGGGTGTGGGGACACAGTGGTCAGCTTCAGGAGGGACCTGTGTCTGACCTTGAGGCCATGACTTGGGGGCCCACGCTGTGCCCTTGTGGCACCAGAAGCAGGGCTGTTCCCACACGAGCACAGGCTGTATGACCGCAGGGACCTTGAGAGCAGTGGCGCGCTCCTTCCTCATGCTGGAGCAGGCGGTGGCTGCCCCAGGCCCAGGCAGCCCCGGGGCCGGAGTGCCAGCTCCCAGGCAGGCTGCTTCCCTCTCGGAGTCTGTCTTTAAAAAAGAAAAGTCTGGAATTGGACCGAGTTGCCTGGAGCCCCACTCCACCAGGAGGCCAGCGCCTGGGACAGAGCTGCCGCAGCCCCAACATGCCGAGGCCGGGCTACAGAGACAGCGGGCCACCAGGGGCAGGACGGGCATGCGACGTGGTCTGTAGTATAGGGCTCACAGGTGTTTGGAATTCTGAGGAACGTGGGAGAATCAGAAAATGAACCCCAGCCCCCAGGCCATTTTCTCCCCCACCACCCTCTCCCAGAGCCAAGCCGAGCAGCTAGCCATGAGCCCAGTGAGAAGCATCCATGGCCCCGAGGATGGTGACGACAGGCAGGCCGGCGATGTCTCCCTGTCACCCACGGCCATCACTTGTCTCGGCAAGGGCAAGTTCCCCGCCCGACTGCTGTCAGCACCTTCTCTGCCAAAACCAGCTCGAGTTGGGAGGGGCAGCACCTGGGGGGCAGGGCAAGGCCAGCCGAGGAGCCCCACGGGGCCGCTCTGCCCTTCCCCTGGTCGCAGTCCTTGAAAGCCAGCCTTAGTTCCCAGGAAGAGCCCTGTCTTCCCTCGCCGAGCCCTTGGTCATCCCCGGAAATCATCCAGAACCTGCCCCCATCAACAGCTCCAGGGGAGGGCACTGGGAGGGTTTTTTCAATTGTCCCCCCAAAAAACAGAGAGGACCAGAAAACCCCCTCGCCTCTCTGCCTCTTCCTGCTGCCCCTGCAGGGGGTATCTGGCACATGCCCACTAACCTGCCCTCCCTGTCGGTGGGAGTCCACTCACAGCCCACGGCCGCCATTACACCCTCATCAGGCCCTGCCCCCGCAGTGTCCCCAGCAGGGCAGGGCAGGGCCGACCTGGACCTGGGGCCCTCACCCCTTCACGAGGACCAGGCAGCCCACAGCCCACAGTC
>PVKM010028813.1:0-18092 GCA_004027735.1 Carollia perspicillata
AACCGTTCTGCCCTCTCCTCTGCTCCGCACAGACACACCCGCACAGGGCACACATGAAAAACGCCAATGCCAATCAAGGAGTAACACGGGCTGAAAAACTAAATGAGCTTCCCTTGGGCCCAAAAGCATGTCTACGTGAGCTCAGGGTAATAATTTCTGGAATCAGACTCAAGAAAGCACAGGTCATAAGCACTGATAAATACAAGCAACTGCAGTGAACTGTCCAACTCCTAGACATCAGAAGACACTATGAAGTTCAAAGATAAGCCACTAACCAGAAGACAGTATCTGCCCCATACAACCCACAAAGACCGACACCTAGGATAGTCTTAACAAGACCGTGTAAGAGAGCACAGCCAACCCAGTGGAAACTGGACAGAGCACACGAACAGCTCCTTTCCCTGACGAGCAGCCTCGAATGCCCACTCAATAAATGCTCAAGCTCACTTGTCGTTGAAGGATGACTAACGAAACAAGCAAGTTCTCTTTCACATTCATCAGACTTCCCAATTTTTGAAGCGTGGCAATCTCGAGTGGTGAGGTGATGTGCAGCTACGGGAGCTCACACGCGGCCCGCGATGGAGGAACTCAGGGGTCTGGCAATTCCTAGTGAGGTGGAGACACCACTGCCCTCTGACCCAGCCGATGCCCCGTGGTGCACGCCCTGAGCCTGGGGGAACTGGGCGCAGACGAGAGCCTGAGAACATTCGTGGAGGCACGGCTTTAATACAAAATCGCAAGAAGCACTAAATGTTCATCCAAAGGAGGATGGACGAAAACTCGGGGTACATCCACACAATGGACGACTACCCAGAGCTCCACTTTACTGAACTGGGGTGGCACGAATCAACACGGAAACGTCTGAGAAAGCCAACGCTTAGTGAAAAACACAAGTTGCAGACTATCACGGGTCAATGGATACACAGAGACGTGAGAGTGTTCTGAAAAGGTACAGGAAAGGAAAACATCAAATTCAGGAGCGCGGACACCCACCGACAAACGGATGGCAAGCCCACAACAAACTCCGACCAGAAGACTTCTTCTCTTGAAGCAACCTGAGGTGAGCATCACGGACCAGCAGCACTCAACGCAGCTGGGCGGAAGGCGCGCAGGCTTTCTTTGTGTGACTCTGTCTGGGTCCTTTAAATAATGTTTCACTAAGAAAATTTATTATAAAGAACAAAAACTATGCTAATAGTTGAGAAAAATCTATGAAAGACATATGGGACCGTTTACCAATAATATCCTAGCTCCCAAATTCCCATCCCCGACAAAAGAATGATAGATAAAAGGGGCAGGCGTTCTCACTGGGGGAAAAGAGCAAAGGCAAGGACACCCATCCGGGAGATTCGGTCTTTCACGAACTCTTCATGTTCTGAAAGGCAGCAACAGTTGCAGAGTAGCAGCAGATTGTGGAGGGGAAACATAAACACATCTCACAAGACAGATTTACCCACCCAACGTATTAACCCGTGGCATCCCAAAAATAAAAATAGGCAGGCCTGGCCAGCAGGTCAAATATTTTTTAAATGCTGCCTCCCTGAGACACCGGGGTGGGAAGAGCCACTGTAAAGCTCTCTGTCTCAGAACAGCACGCACCATCTGCCTCCTCTCCCCTCGGCGTGCGGCTGCGGGGGGCTGAGCAGCGATCGAGGCAGCCACGGTGGTGACTTGCTGAATGCCTGCTTCTATAACTGGCTGTGTGACTTCAGACAATCTGAGCTAGAGTCTCCATTTGTAAAACCAGGGTAGCCCCGCCTCCCAGACAGGGTGGCCACCTGTCCATCTATCTGTAATAGATGGAGGGACAAAGTAAGAGAAGACCTGGCAAATAGTCGGGGATCAACAAACAGTCCTAGTATCTGCTACTCCTGCCTCCCACACACACAGTCCCCCTGCTCCCCCCGGAATGCTGGCCCTGTCAGTGTCCTCAGACAAGACCGGGGCCCTTTTCTCGCCCTGCCTCCCTAGGAAGGGTACGGCCTGAGTGGGTGGGAAGCCTGCTGGAACTGAGGCTGGCTGGCAGAGACCCACAGTCACTCAGGTCCACAGGGAGAGACGCCAGGCTTTAAGAACACAGTGAAGGAGCTCACAAGGAGACGCTGACTGTGTGTCCTCTAACACACGACAGTCTCAGGTTGATTATTCCTAATGAGTCCTGCTTGGGTCATTCCTTGGGCTCTTTAACAGCAACCACACTCTGAACATGAACTACCCCTCTAAGCAAGGCAGTGATGAAGCAGATCAGAAGAGAAAGGCACACGGGGTCTACCACTGGGACCTGGGGGAGTCTCTCCACATCCCTGGACCTCGGTTTCCACCATGTGTAAAATGAGACAGTAACAGATGACGCCCACGTTCCTTTTCAAGGCTCGACTTGTGCTCTTGTCTGTGTGGACAACAACACCCCGTTCTCATGACAGGCCGCACTCACCACCTGCCCATCCCAGACACATTCTTTAGCACTTAAACATAATACCTAGGACGTGCACAGAGCTCCTCCTCTAAAGAACCAAAGCTGGTACTAAAGGCAGTTCCTCCTTTTTAAATACATAGACTAAGACCCAGAGATCAACCAGCCTGGCAAAAGGCAGGGCTAGTGCTGGCCGGAGAAGCCAGGTTTCCAGCCCCTGGATGACACTTAGGTCTTGCCTCTGTACTTCAGAACCCTGACCTCCCTTGGTGTCCCCTGGGAGAAGGCCAGCCCCTCACTCCCTCGCAACAGGAGAAAATCACCTCCAAAGGGCCAGCAATCAGACCTGCCTCCGGTTCCCTGTGGATCCAAGGGCCTCTCCGGTTCACCACCATTGCCCACAACCTTCCCTCGTGTCTCAGCAGATGAAGGACTGTTTGGCTCATCACTTCTGATTAGGAGAGGAACTCTGCCAGGGACATCAAAACCACCAGCCTGGGACCACTAAGCAAGAAGGGAATACATATGACCCGGTGTGTCTTTTTAAATTTTATTAAGTAGCTTTAATCCACTAGACTAGTCCGTTCACTCCCACAATCGGCTCCTGCAGGCACCCTCCCCTTCTGCCGAGCCCGACGACAGGCCCTCCATCGTGAGCAATTAGCTGATTCCTTGAGCAAACGGCATCGGCACGTGTAGCAAGTGCCAGGGTCCAGCAGCACTGACGGCTGGAGCCTCCACCTCCGTGCGTGACTGGAGGAGCACAGCTTTCTGAGGAAGCAATCTGCCTCCGTGAGACGCCTGTCGGATCTGGTAAATCAGAGGGCTGGAGCGTGCAGACGAGCCGGTTCGGGTTTTCCAGATCACGGAGGGTAGCCTCTGACAGTGACGAAAACAAAGCAAATGAAAAATCAAAGGGGTTACAGAGCTGGTCTCACTCGGGCCAGCCCTGGGGCCCGCAGACTCGGAATTCAAATTCCACTCCTTCCAAGCTGAGAGAATAAACTTCACCCCCTATGCCTCCGTTTCCACACCCACAGTGGAGATGCACCCACAGTGGAGATGCACCCACAGTGGAGATGCACCCACAGTGGAGATGCACCCAGCCTAAACAGGCTCCCTGGGTCTTGTGTCCATCTTGGTATTGGAGTCACGTCATCACAGACCTGAACACATTAGAACTCTCAGGAGTATCAGTCACACCACAAAAATCTCTTCGTGAAAAAACTATATGTGAATACAGGCCACAAGATAAGCCAGAGTTCATTTGTTAAAGGTACTATTATTCACTAATTAAGACTTACCATTAAACAAAGACTAGATGTAATGCAGGCACGTAACATGTCATTACACCAGACATACGATTATAATGCAGTCCCATGATTAGTAATTAGAGGAAGACTGATCTCAAGTATAAAGGGAGCTTTGAAATGAACACAATAGAATCCTACCAGGTGAGATGAGGGATCAGGAGAAGGGGGCTGCTCATTAAGAAATGATTTTTCAAGAAATCAAGTACACCTCACCGTGTGGCTGCAGCCCGGGTTAGTGAGGCACTCGGCAAATGAGGGCAGCTCGGCACCCACACACGGGAAAGGAGCCAATCACTGCCAGGCTCCGACCCTACCGGCTGTGCCATCTTCAGTCCCTGGAATTGAAATCCCTTCAATCCCCAGTTGGTTTCCACCCCCTTTTGTGTCCTGAATCCGGCCCCACAAAGTGACTGGTGGCCTCCCAAGTCTCCCAATCATTCAATGCAAAGGTTAGTTTTTAATCTTTACTGTACACACAATTTTGCCCCATTGGACCAACTGGATCACTCCCTCCTTATGAAACTCCATTCCTGTGGCCTCCCCACACCTCTGGCTCTCTGACCACCCCTCCTCAGTTGCCTTGGAGGCTCCTCTCCCTCCAGCCATCCCTCAACAGCCTTCAGTGTTCTGCCTCCTGTCTGCTGGAGAGATGGCTACATCTGTCCCGGACACGTCACCTCATCCGCCATTAGGTTCAACCTCCAACTCAGCTCTCTCCCCTCCGACTCAAATAATCCATGGAGAGGGAGAGAGAGGGCAGGAGGGAGGGAGGGAGAAATGGAGAGATGGAGGGAGGGAGGAAGGGATGAAGGGAGGGATGGACAGATGGATGGAGGGAGGGATAGATGAATGAATGGTGGAGGGATGGACAGACGGAGGGATGGAGAAATGGAGAAATGGAGGGATGGAGGGAGAGAGGAAGGATGGATGGAGAAATAGATGAAGGGATGGGTGGAGGGAGAAATGGACGGATGAAGAGATGGAGGGAGGAATGGATGGAGGGAGGGAGGGGAGGATGGCAGTCTATACCTCTGGATTAGCCTGAGTTTGAACCAATAATTAAATCTCCATGGCTCAAAGTAAAAAACTCAAATGTAGCCCAGTACTTCACACCATACCTTAGAGGTAAAAGCTTGCCTCCAGAACTCTGGGGCATGAGGACTCCGCATAAAACGTGAGCTGTCAGCAGTACCTGACACAGCTGAGCAAATCCAACGCTCTACGACGACCCACTCTCACAGAGCCAGCTCACGAAAAGGCAAGGTTATACACGGGCTATGGGGGAGAGGAACCAGGCCAGGTGCGTCTAGTCCCGAAAACACCCGTAAGAGTCAGCCTTCTATTTCTGCCCTGCCGTGGGTTGGAGGCAGTCCCAGTCAGGCCACCAGGCCTCCATGCACAGGGCGGTTGACTTCCCCTCTCCCCACGGCGGATCCCAAACCGTCAGCACCCTACATGTGGCCTCTGTTTGTTTCCGTCTGTATCCAGGGAGTAGTGACAGCTGCACCCAAGACAGTGGCATTTGGGGCTGGGACAGTCATCCAGAGCAGACAACGAAGCAAGCCCTGTGGGGGTGGTCTGGCAGGACAAAGGGGCCTGAAAGGGGTTAAGGGTCTGCCTCTGTCATCAATGGGACCCCAGCCCCCAGCTACCCCCACTTCTGAAAGCCCTGGCAACCAACAGCCCAGTCTGTTTACCAACAGGGAGGGTGGCATGCCTCCAGGGGCTCTGGACCTGAGCAGAAGAAGGCTGGCTCCACGTGAACCTGCCGAGGGAGTCTAGGGAGCCACACTGATCTAGGAATGCCAGCAGCATAAATAAACATAACGAACCAGAACTGCCAACACAGCTTGAGAGGCTCTCCCTGTCTTTTTTGTTGATCAGGTACCTTCATGCTAAAGCCTGGAGAGACCGCAGTTTTTAAGAGAAACAAGGTGAGGGATCCAGCTTCTCCCTGAGCGTCCACGATACAATCAGCTCCGACAGGAGCCAACCCCTGCCTGGCACAGCTCAGTTTCCACTCCATGTCACCGCCCAGCCCGCGCTGCACCAAAGAGAATGCATTCACCGACAGCCAGGACCCTCCAGCCAGGAGGAAAAACCTCACCTGATTAAGTAAAAACAAAACAGAAAACCAAAGCCTTTAACCAGTGCCAAAAAAAATAATAATTTTTTAAAAAAAGACGCACTCTTAGAACTTTTATGAAGTTTTATAGCCAGGAATGACAATCAAGATGACTTTTTTCCTCAAAATGGACCTTTCAAAACAATCCTGTGTCCCTAACTGCAGAGAACTCCTTAAAAACCAGTAAGAAAATTGCAAAACTAACCAAGAGAAGAAGAGGTAAAGGAAATGAACAACCATGTCACCAAAAATAAAGATGGCTACTAAACAATATAAATAAATAAATAAATAAATAATAAAATAAATAAAAATAAAAAGATGCACAACCTCACTGGTAGTTGAACAAATTCAAGTGGAAACGCCACCTTTTAAAGCAATCGGATCAGTAAGCGTTAGAAAGACGGATGATGCCCCGAGCTGGCGTGGGTGCGCGGAAGCGAGCACTCCCCCACTGCTGGTGAGGGCACGAACGGTGCCCCCTCTCTGGGGCCGTGTGGCGGTTTCCTGCACGAGCTACCACGAGCTAACCGTTGGACTCACCAATTCTACTTCTAGGAATCTATCCTTAGGAATATATAAATGCATAAAACGCTTTTTAAAAATCTGCTCATCGTTTTTGTAAAAGCTCCAAAGAACTTCAATATCTACGAATGGGGCGATGGGCCCGTGTGATACGGCGCATCCCTACTACAACCCCGCAGCCTTTAAGAAGAACCACGAACCCAGCAGCCAGAAGGTACTGACGTGGAAGAACTCCCACCGCGCAGGCAGAGGGGGGAGCAAGCTACAGAATGTGTACAGCATAATCCACTTTTGTTTATCTCCAGAGATGTCTGTGATAATATATACGCACCTGTGTTTGTTTGTGATCTGCAATGTCCTAGAACATACACTCCGAAGGAAGGAATTGAGAGGTCCTTTAAAAATAGAGGTATATTTTTCTATTGGCGTCTTTGCTTCAAAACAAATTTCTTAAAATGTCACCACAGTAAATATGCCTGGAGACCTTTTAGGAATGACCATGACAATGTGGGGGAGGGACTGCCCAGCACCACTCATTATCCAGGTGTGCGCGCACACACGCGCGCACACAGACACTGGCCCCTTTAAGAAGCAAAGCCGAGAGCTCATCCTACTCACCAATGTTCAAACCACGAAAAAGACAAAGCATTCCTTAAAACTTAAGAGAAACGAGTTTGGGTAAAAGCACTTTTACAGAGTTATGAAAGAGTCTCAAACACTGGCCCAAACTAAAAATAAAAAAAAATTTCACCAAATAGCAAATCATTTGGAAAAACCTGTGGATGGCTGCTTCTTATTCTGGGGAGTTGCCGAAGGGCCATATTCCCTTTCATTCCCTTTAGAACACAAATATATTCCACAAAAGAGGTGATGAGCCACCTTTCCACGGTCACGCGTCTCCCCTCCCTCCTGCCCACCAGAGGCCCCCACCCTGCTGGCCTGTGAGGGCGTGCTGGGGGCTCTGACTCTGCTTAAGGGGTACACGTCGAATTTGTCCTCTGCGAGGAATGCAGCATGTTTCTCCAGGGCTTGCCTGTGCTCCCTGTCAGCCCACATTACAGCTGGCTGGACGCCCGCTCCGACGCTGCTGGATCTTCCAGGTGGCACCGGGCCACGCTTTCTGCTGGAAGACAGAAGAGCTCATTCAAGGGCGCCTGGAGAGAGAGCGCTGGAGCCCGGAGCCCGTGGCTGGTGGGGCGTCTGGTCGCCAAGGTTTCCGAGTTGTCCTCGCAACCTAAGTGGGTGGAGGGTCATCCCACAACCCGCCTCCTGGAAGAGGCGGCGGAAATTAGATGTTTCTAATGTTGAGCAAAAGGAGCCAGACGCTCTCCTTCTTGCCAGCTCAAAACCAGGCAAAAGCAATCCATGACGGTGGGCGTTGGGGCTGGCAGTGGGGGGGACCGGGCACGGCTCGAGGAGGGCTCCGGGGGTGGGTGATGCTGTGTCTTGATCTGCGCCCCGGTCCCCCAGCTCCGTTCACCCCGTGAACATTCACAGCGCTCCCTACTTCTGTGCACTTTCCAGTACGTATGCTAAATTTCTACAAAAAGTTTACTTACATAACTAAAGGGAACCTTTTGAATATGTAGCTGGCTCACAGGCACCTTCTGAGTCCATTCCAGGTGGAAGCTCTCATTTTCTCGCTCTATAGCCTGAGCCACCAGCAAACGCACGGGGCCAAGTCACATGAAGGCCAAGTCATGCCAAGTGACCGCTGGGGGACTGGCAGTGTGAGGAGAGGGCAATGTCCAGCATATATTTGTAACTGATATGCTCCTTTCCCCCCAATATGAAAACAGTCCCAGCGCTTTCCCCCGGTACCCCAAATGGCCTCAGCCGCGCCCTGAGAAGCCCCAAGCACCACGGGCCTGGCACCGGGCTCCGCGGCCCCAGCCGCTGAACAAGGCCGCAGCTCAAGCCTCTAGGAAGCACTGAGACGAGTCTGCGTGGCCACTCCCTCTCTCGTTCCAAAATGAGTCTGAACTGGAGTGGGACCCCCTCCTAGAAGCCAGTGCCATCCCTTGTCGCCTTCCACTCACTCCCCAAGCTCCTCTGCGGTTTTTCCGGCCCATCAGGGATATCAGGGGTCTTCGATGAACTTTGCCACGAGGTTCGTTTGTGGGGGTTCCCTCGCTTTTGTGAAGTGAAGAGGGTTTGTTTGTCTTTGACAAAAAGAAAAATGTCAAGTTCACAGAAAATTATATGGAGAGCGAAGCAATACAGAATGATTTACATTTGACAAGCCCACCAATTTTAGGCACTGGAACGCACACCTCAGGCTAAGGCCCAGCGAGAAGTCTGGCTCTGGCTTTCTCCCCTCCCCACTACAGTCATGCCTTCAAAGGGCACTGCCAAGTCGCCACCACCCTGCTCAGACACTCAGGGAGGGGCCCGCTGCTCCGGGAAAGGCAGGCTGATCTTAGCTGTCCTGCAAGGTGGCTGCCCCCTTGATGGAGAACGAGGAGCGGGCGAGGCAAACCACCAGCCACGGGGAGTCTCTGGTGTTAAGAGCAGGCACCGTCACCCAGGTGCCGGGCCACACCTGTCTGGGGCACTCTTCCAGTGACCTCCACTCGTCTGGCCCAGTAGGGACCATCATTCCACCTGGAGCTGTCATTACAGCGTTTCTATTCAAGGCCAGGTTGGTAACGCCACCCATCTGTGTTCTCTGTACCTGTACGGTGCATCCCTGTCACGCACCACTGTCTGTCAGTCTGTCTGTCTGTCTCTCTCCTTCTCTCTCAGGTCAGCTTCCTGTGTTCCACAAAACAAAACAGCTTCTATTCAAACTTCAGAGGACAGCAACTCCATCTCCCGACACCTCCCCCACCCTAGGAAAACTCGGAAACGTGGTGTAAACACAGAAAGGCCAAGCTCTGACTCCAGAGGCAGGGAGGCGGGGAGGTGTGGAAGGAACACCTCAGGCTACACTCACGGCCAAGACCCAGCCCAGGACCCTCAGTTCCTCAGTTCGGCAGCAAGTCACAGACCCAAAGATCACACCGGGAAAGCCTGAGCAAGAAGGAACCAGCTGAGGACCTGCTAAAACTGTGGCGCCCGGCTCTCTTCCAGGGCCTTCCAGAGCCCAGTAGAAACACAAGAAAAGGGGAAGACAGCCACTCACGGCTCCTGCCTGGGGGTCAGCAAAACTGGTCAGTGGGGGCAGAAGATTCCATGTTTAACAACCACTGCCAGCCCCTCCACTACCTCAACAGAGGAAAAGCCTCGAACACGCACCCTCGGGGGCTGCAAACTCGGGAGGTGCAGAGAACAGGTACGTAAAAAGCACGGTCCAGAGAAACAGACATCAGCCCTTCAAAGCCGCTTCTGTAAGCGAGCTGCCAAGAGGCTCGGGGGCCCTGCTAGCAAGCACATAATTTCAGGAAAATGTTTGTTTTTACCAAACTTCCCCATGAATCAGGCACTATTCCTCAGTACTTCTCAAAGCACAAGAAAGAAGAAAGTGCAAAACATTTCTCAGCAGTAAGTAACAACAGTATTTCTATCTCTAAACATGCCAAATAAAATCACCTGTGAGCACGCCAGCGTGCACACAGTAGATCTTTCTGTATTTCAAAACTAACGCAACTTCGGAACTACAAAGGGGAAATGATAATTTAAACATTGCATGGAATTCCAGTTTCTGCCCCCAAGCACCAGTTTTTTTCCTTCCACCTTTTCCATTCACGGTTTTACTTTTCCTGATTTCAACAGCCCCAGGAGTTCCCATCTCTAAACACAGCTACAGTACTCAGAATTCCTACCCTCTAGTGAGTATGGAAGAGGAATTCCCAACCTCAGACTATAGAAGGCAATCTAAATTCACTAATTAAACTCAAGAACAAGAAATCACATCAAGCACCAAAAAAAAAAACCCCACAAAAAAAACGCAATTTCAGATAGCAATGCAGACCACAAACAACAATGCCAGTGACAGGACACCCTAAAAGCCAGACCAGCCTGTAAAGTCTGGACTTGACTTTGCCCACAGTGAGAAACCAACATCGGCTTTGAGAAGGGGAGTGTCGTAAGGTGAGTAACGCTTCACGTTACGTTAACCTGGCAGCCCTACGCCAAAAGACACTGGGGTAGGGAACAGCGAGAAAATCTGGTTCGGGAGCAATTCAAAAAACGTAGGCACCTATTTGGGAATCATGGAGTTGGGCCTTACTTCACAAACTCCAACATATGTTCCCCCTTTGAACAATTAGTCGTACAAAAGGCTGGCGAAACTTAATAAGTGAAGATACTGAGTCTCCATTTGCTGAAGGAGGAGACACCCAGCCATCAATCTCCGGCTTTGGAAAACAGCAGATGGTCTCTTTGGCAGCAGACCCACTGTCCTAGTTGTATGTTCTGCTCCGGCTAATGCTGCACTTTGTTTGTATTGCTTCAGCCGCACCCCGGAGCAAGGGGCAGGCAACCCGCACAGGAACAATGAAGGAGGCTGTGCTGGCCCCCAGATTTGACCCCGGGGATAACCCAGACACTAATCCATCCGGACGGACTGCATTCTTCAGTCTCCTACGCTGGTGGCATTTGGGGGCGAGGGAGTCCCGGGCACTCTGTACGGACAATTCTGACAGGTTTCCTTCCAACCTGCAAAATCCAACGACAACCAAAGAGGGGGGAAGGGGAAAAAAAAGCAAGAATCAGAGAGTAGTAAGTGGCTCTGTGTGCAAAACTGGAAAATTCCTGATACTGGTTTCAGATTTCTGGAAAATAACTGCTTCAGAAGACAAATAGAACCACCTTTTTGAAAAGTGGGTTTTTCTAGACCTGCCTTTTGACGTGCTCCTTTCTGCAATAATGATAAAGAAGATCTTGCAGGAGACGAAGTGACTCATGGCATTTTCTGCATGGATTCAGTTTTTGCTACTTTCTGTAAGCAAATCAGTAATACAGTGAATGGCACCAAACCGACCCATGGAGTGCGGGTGGGCGCACGGGAGAGGCTGTAGCAGGGGTGGAAGATCTATTCTCTCCTGAAGAGTTTCATTGCACCCTCCCAATCCACCTTACCCCTTTCAGCAGAAACCTCTGGCAGGGGGAAAATCCGTCTCTGTCCTAAAGGAAACTAATTTTTCAGGCGCGTGAGGGAAAATAGTGCAGGACTCTCTTCTGCACTCTCTTCTTTCCCTTCTTCTCAGCCAGGCAACGGGACAGCCAGCCAAATCCTGCAAGTGGGATTCACCTGCAGGCTTGCCGAGGGTGACCGCTCCCAAACGCGCCAGCCTCACCTGTGGTCTGGAAGCATTTGATTTCGTGAAACAAAAAGTGTCAGTCTCAGGGCAGAACGGGGAGTTTTCCTAGGATATGATGCCAAGACAAGGAAATGAACTCTCCAGGAAAGGCCTGGGAAGAAAAGGGTAGGAGAAGCCACAGAAAGGGGCTGGGGAAAGGTCGGACCGCGCAACAGTACAACACCCGTCTCGCCAGGGACCAGGAAGCAGGGTGAAAGGGAAGGTGTGCACTTGGGCCTTGGTCTCCGAGCGCTGGAGGCCGCAGGAAACAGTGCAGTGGGGGAAGGTATCAGGCCCAGTCCTGCATGCAGAAAAATGAAGGTGAGAGAATGGTCGATCGAAAGAAATAAAAACGCTGCATAAACTATATTCGCAACCAAAGTTGTAAGAGACTGCTATAATCTCCACAGTTGTACTTCTGCTCTAAAAACATGTTTTTAAAAATAAGGCCCCAGTAGAAATAGAAGTCCGAGCTGGAAAGCCTACAAGGAAAACAAAGCAGTACTCCTTCCTTGCACTGCGCAGTTTCCTGCAGAAACGCGGTGAATAAGGACGGTTCATTTCTTAGGAGACAAAACAGAGGCCTCGATTCTCTTGAACAACTTATTATTATTTAGGCAGTTAAACCCAGTTGCAATGCACCAGCCCACAAAGGAGACACAGGCACACGCCACATGCATATGCCATGTGTGTGCACAGATGCACTCGTATACTGTGTACCACGCATGTGCACACATGCACACACATTTAGGCATGTGCATGCATCCAGCATGCACACACATGTGCAGAATGCTCATTCTGCCTTACCCCACAGGACTGGGATACCTGTGAACACCTGTGCATCCACAAACCCAGTCTTCAACGGGGACCGCTAAAGCACTGGTCCCTGACCACGACCAACTCCCAGGGCAAAGAATCGCAGTATCTCAGTTTCTCTCTCTCCCGATGATAAATTCCTCCTTATATTTTTTAAGTCTTGAGGCAGTCCCGAGGCCAAATAAGAATCCCACCCTCTTCAGTGAGTCCCAAAGTTGAAATGAGTGAGCCTTTTCTTTGGCCGCAAGCCTACTCCGATCAATAGTAGCAACCCAGTCTGGTCTGCATTTTCAGGCCTCCAGGTACACACACAAATGGCTTTTTGAAAGAATAAAGGACTTTACCCATTTGTTTACCAATTCTGCCTGTTTTGCACAGCTAAGCCTCTTTAAAACTGAAAAAGAACATGCTCCCCCACCAAATATAAATGCACTGACGATAATCACCATTTATGGGGTGCCAGATGCCTTTACAAACATCTAATATTTGTAACAGCTTTAATCAAAGGATTCATTAGCTCCATACCACCAATGAGGAGAGACGGACGGCTCAGGGAGGTAAAAAGCAGTCTGCCTGCGGTAGCACAGCGTAATCGGGGGCCTGGGACTTCTACCACGGCGGGGGCTGCTGCACCTCATCTCACCTCCTGCTGGAGTCTTTCCTCTGGCCACAGCCACAGAACCAGGGGAACACCCAGCTGTCTCCCAACCTCCTCCTGGCCCCTAACAGAACGAGAAGCCTGCATGACGTCCCACATGATTCTTCTGCAGGTTTCCCACAACAAAAAAACTATGAGGATTTTACAAAATCACTCGTCTGCAAAGGCTGCAAAGCGACTTCCGTTTTTAAAGATGAACAAGAATCTCCCCAGAGCTGATTATCAGGGCTGACGCAGCTCATAAAACAGGCCATAAAGCCATTTCTGTTCTATCAGTTATTTTCTCTTTCCAGAGGCCTGTCCAAGGGGAGACTACAGCAGTGATGCCATCCCCAGGCCCATGGTCCATCCGCGCCCAGGAGCCCAGGAAAGCCTAGACTTGCGTCTTGGCCTCTTCCCTTCCTCGCCCTTATCAGAGACTCTCAAGTTCGCACAGAGGAAACATCATGAAGCAGCCTCGTCTACCAGATCTCAGATGGGTCCCAGGAGCCGGTTCTAATTTACTTAAATGATTGAGATCTCTATCTCCCAGTTACTCAATCCTGCAATACCAGCAGCCAGCAGATATAATTGCAAAGCAGGTAGGCTAGACTCTCCAATCTGCCGATCTGGTGCCAGCAAACGTTGCAAATTACAGGGTATAAATTTAGCAGGGTGGGTCCTGACACACATTCCTGCATATTACATGTTCCCTCGCTAGCAGAAAGTGCATTAATTACTTCAGGAGCATGCACTATTTCCACTTATGCCAGGCTTTCAAGAGAGCTGCAAGCAACTCGGGGTCATCTCTGAAGATTAAAGCATAAATAAATAATGCCTGGTGGGGAGATGGAACTTTTCCAAAGCTCTTGGCATGAGAATTGTTAACGTTCTCCCCGCAGACTGAGAGAGAGCCGCAGCGTGGCATTGAGGTCGACGGACCGAGTGTGGGCCAGAAGGGCTGCAAACTTTTGAGCAGGTGATGCTGTCACAGCCGCTCCTTCCTCCCTCATGAGCTAGAAGTGCTGCTTCTCCTACAGAAGGGAGACCAGGCGCCAGGCAGGGACAGCAGGGCAGATGCGCAGGAAGTGGGGTCTGGGTCTGTGGGCTGGAGCCCATCAGATTCCACCCCGTGTAACAGAGCCAGCGCTACCTGTGTGCCAGGCACCGGGCAAGGACACGAAACCTGCATCTTTACAGGATCCTTCACCAGAGCCACAGGAGGGAGGAAGGAACCAGTGCTCACTTTACAGAGGAGGAAACCGAGGCTCAGAGAGGTAAAGACCTTGCCGGAGGTCACATAACCAGAGACTAGTGGCACCAGGTCTGTGTGGCTCTCAAACTGATACTCTTCAACCCAGGAGCTGCGGCATCCCCCGAGGGGCATCCGGCCCGATGTTCATGGGGCACTGTTTGGGGAAGGCGAGAACGCCACACACGGCTTCGGTGCCTCCTACACCCTGGGCATGCAGCTCAGGGCTCTCGCCAAGGCTGTTCTGTTTAATTCTCGAAACAACTCTGTGAGGTGCCCCACCCTCTCCATTGTACCCAGGAGAAAATCAAGGCTGGTTAAAGTCAGGATCATCCGGATGGTAAGCAGCAGAGCCAAAACTTTAAACCATCAATGTACCTCCGAAATCCAAAGCTTTTCCCTCTGAACTCAGATCCTAATCTGTGAGTTAGCTGTGATTCTGACAGCTCTGCAGCCTACGTGATTTAGGCAGTAAAGGGATTTCAAAGATCAAACTGCTGGGGACAGGGGAGAATATCAAATGGAGATCCCACGGTGTCCAAGAGCCCGTACTTCCAGGGGCCGAGCAGGCCGTTTTCGAGTCACAGCCACAGTGGACGCCGGTGGCAGATTTTCGTTTAAGTAGCGCAGCACCCGCTTCTCCTGCTTTATTGGCACCACCTCCGCCTCGATGGCTGTGACGTAACAGGACCCTAATCCGGGGCCCCCACACTCACCAGTTGAAGGAGCAGTCCCACAGTCTAAGCTGAACTAAGAAGACGCTCTCCCCTGGAATGTGACTCTTGACAAGAGGAGCAAGGACCCTGAAAACATCCACTTCCTTCCAAGAAGCCGGATGGACGTGGCAGGACTCTTTTTACATAAAACTAACCCTCTCGGATGCCACTCAGTTTGGAAAGCTCGCGGGCCTCCTGACTGAAGGGACGTGCACTTTAGCAGGAAAGAAAGCCTAAAAAACACAGCTAATGAGGAAGAAAAGCAACACAACCTCCACACAACTGAGTGCCGCCTACACGTTCACAGAAAGAGTGTATTGGAAGAGAACGTGGCTGACTTCCAGAGGGGGCACGTGCTCACACTGACAGGAGAGGCTGCCTGGACCGGCCAGATAAGTTCAGACCACGCATGGCTGTCACGAGAATGACTTGTCACAGCCAGATTGCCGTCCCGTCACATCTAATATTGATAGGACATTTCCTCTTAGTAATAATGATTTGGTGGATTAATTAGACTCGGAATTCCTGGGCACTCAAGGTTATGACCTGAATCCCAACTTCAGGAAATTGCACTTCTTTGTCTTAACTGGAAATGTGTATGGTTTTACCTAATAAAAATGTGTATGGTAATCTAATATCACATGCAAGGTTACTCCCTACCAGAAAGCCAATAAACAAAGTTGACACGGTTGTATAGGAAATGGCTGTCCTTACATTAATAAATGTGTAGGATGACTGTGAGCTTCTGCAGCGTAAATGCCACCCCATTGCCATGGTGGTTCCTCTCTAATTCTTTTCTACTAAAAAGTGGGAAGCCATGGAGTGGGTGTGCCATAAGGACCCTTGACTCCCCTGTGCAAGTCCAGATTAAAATGGTTTGAGTCTTGGCTAGTGTGGCTCAGTGGATTGAGTGTGGGCCTGTGAATAAAGGATCACCAGTTCAATTCCTAGTCAGGGGACACGCCTAGGTTGCAGGCCAGGTCCCCCTCAACAGGGGGCGTGCAAGAGGCAACCACACATGGATGTTTCTCTCCCTCTTTTTCTCCCTCCCTTCCTCTCTAAAAATAAATAAAATCTTTTTAAAAAATGGTTTGAAAGTCATTCATCTGGAGCACTTCTGACCTCCCAGGATCCTTAGTGTGAAGTGAGACTTCACTTCATCACTGAAGTGAAGAGAAGTGAAGTCTTATCACTGAGACTTCATCCTGAAGCCAGGTAAGATTCTGGGGGGCTCTCCCCAGTCTGGGAGGGGCCGATGCCTGGATTGGGAAGACCCCAATGGCACCCTCAGTGGCTGCTAAGACAAAGAGCCAGAGCTGAAAATTAAAAATAAAATAAAGTAAAGTACACCCGGAGAGGATGATGCTAACTGGGAGTATCAAAGGGGCCCTCTGAGAGGATCTCATTAACTTCTTCCTGGTTGGGGCAGTAGCAGTAACAGAATGACATAGTCCTCGGTACGCTACTGTTAACGAAGTGATGTGGAGGACACAGGTGAAGTGACGGCATGCACGCAGCAGTGAGCTGCCAGGCTCCTAAGAGGGACGCTGTGTGGTCTCAAGAAATCAATTACTATTAGAACAGATATCCTGAATTAGGAGACGAATAACATGAAAGCTTACCATCTCCATAACATAGGTCACGGAAAATAAATCTAATAAAAATTATATTGACTAATAGAGGTGGGATAAAGAAGACAGGATAAACTGAAGTAGAACTGTGTGAATGGATAGGAAAATGTTCAGCATGTGTAAAACGAAAAAAGTTTAAAAACTACACACTCACACGTGTGACATGTCTGAAGGATAATATGCCAACTTTTGAATGGTAGCATGGCTGATGATTTTTGTTTTCTTCTTTCTGATTAACTACATCTTCAATAACAAATCACAGTAAGAATAGTAACAAATGTTGTTTTTCAGAATTTTAAGGGCGGGAGCGGGGTGGGGGGGAGCTGGAGACCATCCCAGAACCAAACTGTCACAGGGTCCACGCAGGTTGAGCGTTGACTCTGAAGAGACAGCTGCCCCTAAAAAGTCGAAGACGTTTTTAAAGTTTTATTACATTTATTAGAGTGGCATTGGTTACCAAGGCTACACGGGTTTCAAGTGTGCAACTCCCCGATACATCGCGCCACACTCCGTGCTCCCCATCCGAAGCCGACTCCCCTTCCGTGTGCACACACGGGATCCCCCTTCCCCTTCGAGACCTCCCTCCGCCCCCTTCCCGCCGGACGCCACCGTGCTGCTGTCTGGGCCGTGAGATTTTGTGTATCTTGTTTGCCATTTGTTGCTTTCTGTTTTATATCTCAGGATGAGTGAAATCATATGGCTCTTGACTTTTCAGTCTGATTTATTTTGCTTGACATAACATTCACAAGATCCATTCGTGTTGTCACATATGGCAGTATTTCATCGAAGACATTTTTTGATAGAGAAACTACACAGTGACGCATAAACGGAGCTCATTATTTAGCTGATCCCCCCCCAGAACCCCCCTGTTCTAAGTGGCACCTTAATGTGCAACTTGGCAATACAACAGCTGCTTTACATTTCAAACGTGTCTCCACCATTCTCAAATCACAAAACGTTACAGACTTACACCTGCCTGGTCTGACTCTGGGAGACCACTGCCTTCTCCTCAGAGTCATTTTATCCCCCTCCGAGCTCTCTTTCCAACCACAAGCTGCTTTTCCGAGCAGCTTCCTGATTACGAAGGTACCAGTGAACGGCCACGACAGGCAGCCCTCAGGTCTGGGTAAACCAGTTCTACCACTTCGACAGCCAACATTCACGTGGCAAGGGCTCCACGGGAATGTGATCGCGTCCTCTCCAAGTCCTGCTGCCTCACCTCAGGCTGGTTCATCCCCCAGCCCTTCCCCACCAAGTCTGGCCCTGCCCCTCAGTCGGGACCATTGCAGCAGCTTCCCACCCAATCTCAAGGATCTTGACCGAGCTCTCTCCTGTCACTCTTCATGCTGAGGACAGGTCATGTCACGTCTCTACTGCATGTCTCCGGAGCTCCTGCCTCCAAACCCCACTCACTGGCTGGGAGA
>PVKM010028814.1:0-18081 GCA_004027735.1 Carollia perspicillata
CTGACAGTAACCAGAGGGGACATGGGAGGGGATAATGGAGGGAAAAGGGACTACAGGAAGAGCTAAAAAGGACACATGGACAAAAACAAGGGGCATGGAAACAGGGGAAGGAGGTAGAGATGGCTGGGAGAGGAGAAAGGTGAAGAGAAATGGCAGAAAATTATACTTCAACAACAATAAAATTCAAAAGTATTTAATTAAAAAATAAAAAATAAATATATGCAATCATATGTGTATTTAATTTCAACAGATAAAAAAGTGTTGAACACTTTTATCCACTTCTTATTTCCCTGTAATATCATTCAATGGCTACATAGAATTTCCTTGCACTACCATTTATTTATTTCCTATTATACAACTGCAAATACACGAGGCAAACATTTTTGAAATATATTTGTGGGCTAAATTCATAGCAGTAGTATGGGCCAGCAGTAGCTGGGTCAAAGGAAAGGTAAATCTGAAATTTAATAGACAGTATCAAATTGCATTAATAAGGTCCATCCGTAGTATTTGATCTTGCCTGTTAGTCTATTCTTGCTGTCATTGAGTATTGTTAACATTTTAATTATTTTCAATTCGGCTGATGAAAACCGACACTTAATTGTTATATTGATTTGCAATTATCTAATTTTGAGTGAGGTCAATCATCCTCTTGCCATATGTGCTTTGGCAATTGGATTAGTTATTTATAAGAGTTTTTTTGCATTAGCTTTTATAATTTGGACTTAGCAAGTGATGCGTATGTGCCGCAAAATTTTCTTTTATATATTTCTACTTAGCTTGAACCTTAATGGAATTCACCACCATTTGTTAATTCCAATGAAATGATTTTTTTTTGTATTTCAAATCTCTTACTAGACCTGTATCTGGTATTAACAGATGAAATAAGGAATGCATGGTAAGTGCAAAGAAAGGTGGAACAATGGAAGAAGTTGTGCGTAAATATGTATATATAATAAACTCATTTGGATATAAATACTTACTTAGTAAAAGTTAGAGGAATCATTTGCCCCAAAAGGTGTTAGAATGTAGCCCTTAAAATTTCTCTCAGTATTTCAAGTGAAATATGAATAAATTAATATAGAAAAAAAAGAAACATGCAAACTGAACATTTTCTTTATGCTTTAGGCTTAATTCAGTCTTCATCTGGCCATATAGAAATGTGCAGAAAATGGATTGATCTTAGCATTTTATAAAATTATTGAAACTTTTTTCATGAACATTTCATAGAAAGGGAACAATGCAAGAAATGGCTTTGGACATTGGGCCATTAAAATGGAAGGTTAGTAAATAACAACTTAACTCAAAACAATTCAGTATGGAAATTATTTTTATTGCCATTCCATTGGATTTGACTTGATTTTATAGGCCCTGTTTCTTTCCTCAACTGTACGGAAAGTGCTGTGCCACCAGGGAGTAAAGGGGAAAATGATTTTTCCCTTTATTATTGCTCTTTGCTTTGGTAGAGAGGGAACATTTATGATAACTGCTTATCAAATCAAATATATACTGACAGATAAGAAAGAAGTAGAGAATCTTTTTTTTAATTACACATCTTGAGGATTGAAGTCAAAGTCTACCTGTTAATAAACTAAAAAAAATATTGAGTTCAAAGCTTATAACCTGAGCTTTGTTATTCTCTAGTTTTTCAAATTAGTTGTATATTCAGAATCTTCTTAGTGTTCATATATTGTTATTTGCATTCTGTATCTATTGTAATCACATTAAAACTAGAATGTGCAGACTAAAAGAATGAGAAGTAGTAAATGATAAACATATGGAGAAAAGCATAGTTAACTGAAAAAAGTTTATGTATTAATGTAAATCAAGGTCATATCATTCAGTTGAAAAATGAACAAAAATGTAATATAAATAGGCTTTTCACAAAAGAACCACATCATTGATAAATTAATAAGTAGATGCTTAATATATCTTATAGATAGAGATATGGTGATCAAAAAGGGATACTATTTTGCACCTACCCCACTGGTCAAACTTAACTCTGATATTATCAAGTATTAGAAAGATTACTAGCTGGAGCGTAATGTGCATTTTCACTTTTGGTAAGAGTTTGCCATTGTGTAAAGTAGGACATTGAAATGTTCTACTACCCATGTATTCCTCCCTCAACATATACCATAAGGAGATGTTTGCATTCACACATACGTACACACCAGAAAACTATATACATATATACACATATACATATACTCTTTTACACATATATATCATACTGAGTTTTATATATATTTCCATATACATATATATGTGCATTCATACATTTATATATAAATTTATATATTTATATGTATGTGTATGTTTGTCTAAATAGCATATTACAAAGGAGGGCCCCCAAAACCAGAATTTATTTATAAAAAATGGTGTATTTACACTTACATGTTTAAACTTCAGTCACCATCAAAGCACTCTCCATTTGATGCAATGCATATTTCAAGACCTTTTGTCCACTGCTCAAAACACCTTTTGAACTCATCAGTTTGATGCCTTTTAATGCTTCTGCTGTTGTTTGTTTCACCTCTTCCACATCAAAAAAATGTTTCCTTTAAGGGCTTTTTTTCATCTGGGGAAACAAACAAAAGTCATTCAGGGAGCGATCAGGTGAATAGGGCGGGTGAGGCACCATGTTTGGTCAGAAACTGCTGAACGCTCAGCGTGGTGTGGGCAGGTGCACTCCTAAATCACCCCATCATGAAATGGGCAAGCACATTGAAAGCATCTTAAAAAAAATTCACTGAAGCCAAACACAGCCTCTCACAACAACACTGGCTAGTACATTGATATAGATGGGTTGCTAGAACACTCGTGTAGTGGGGGAAGCCTGTTTTACAAGGGGCCTACCCTGCAGGAGATAATTCCATTTTCTGGATGTTCCTCCCTTATATTTTATCTCAGTTGGCCTTGAACTTGTACTGGGCATATTAGACAGTCTGTGATCTCATTTCTTCTTTTCTCACTCAGCATTTTGTTACTGATTCATGCATATTTGATTTTAGCTGTAATTCATTTTCATTCATGACTGCCATAGGATATTTCATTCTTTTTTTAAAGATTTTATTTTATTTTTCTGTAGAGGGGAAGGGAAGGAGAGAATGAGAGAAATATCAATGTATGGCTGCCTCTCGTGCGTCCCCCACTGGGAACTGGCCTGCAACCCAGCCATGTGCCCTGACAGGGAATTGAACCAGGATCCCTTGGTTCGTAAGACCGTGCTCAATCCACTGAGCTACACCAGCCAGGCCTATTTCATTCTTTTTATGTTATTTTCAAGGTTATATAGTGTTTCATTACTTTTATTAATTACAACATGTTTGTTATTTATCAGATATTAAAATTTTACTAACTCTTCTGTATTTTTAGTCACTAAATTTATCATAAATGGATTTATGTCAAGAGAAAGTTATGATCAATCTAGTTCTATGCACCTAATGTCTATTAAGATAAAAGAAAACACACAATAACTATTATACTATCTATATACAATAATTTAATCAAAGATAGAAAATAAAGAACACGTAGATGTAAACATGATATTAGTGAGGAATATATCAGAGTTTATCAAATCTGTAAATATAATGTACTGATTAGTGTCTTCTTTTTTTTATTTTGAGGGAATTATTATTGGTAATACTGAACTAATGATGTCACACCAACTTTAAAGGGGCCTTTGATCCAAAAGAAAGAAAGTAGTTTCCTTTTCATAAACCAATATTTGTCATTATATATTTTCCCTTTTCAAAAAAATTAGAGGAATTGCAAGGTTCTCAGTAACCATCATCTTGCCTAAGCTAGAAATGAAATTATATTACTGACATAAATGCTTGAACTGTATGTAAAACATTTTAAAATAGTAACTCTATTATTTAAGTCTAAGAAATAATACTAATATTTACTTGGTGGGCTCTCATAACAAAAAAGAATTTAATGATTGGCTGCTGGAGAACTCTACTCCATCCATCTTAACTTTTGAGCATTATGTTGAATGCATTGTATTAGGCCAGGATGAAAAAACTGATCTGGTAACTCTAATGTGATATTTTTAGGACTTCCATAATTTTTAAATTCTTTATATATGTTGTATTCTTTAATGCAGTTGTTCAGCGATGAATATAGCAGCATCATTTAAGAGGAAAATATTTGGAATATGATTAGAAATCATTAAGACAATTTGAAGAATCAGTAGATTAGCAAAAACTGAAGTTCAAAGATATGATTTGTGTAAATTTGTAACCTATAATACCCCTTTCCTTCCTTTTTCAGCCAGAGTTTTCAAATTTATTGACATTTCTGGTGAAAGTATATTGGCATTCTTTTCAAAGTCACCTTGTCTGTCCCCTTTTTCTAAAGTTAATAGAATTCAGAGGTCACTAGTTTTTACTTTCTATTAAAAATAAAGATTGCTTTTTAAATGTTTTAGTGCATGGCCTATGATCCAAATCAATAAACTATTAATATGGCTGTTCACATTTATTGAGTAATAAACATATATATGAGCCACTCTACATAGTAGGTTAGTAGGTATGGATTCAATAGTCTTAAACACTACATGTACCGTGGCATTTTCTGCATTCAGTGGTTTTACAAAATATTCTAGCATCAATAAGATGCCTGGTACCAAGAAAAAAAATAAGCCCTGTACTGTGTTTATACTATTTGAATGTTGTGGGTTGTACAAAGAAGTATTATTTAAGCACTATACTAAGTAACTAGTCCACTAAGAAGCGAGAACATGGAAAAATGAAAAAAATATATATATATTTAACCTTAAAGTTTCTTATATAATAAACACAATTATGGCTTTGGTTAGAGATGCACAATAAAAAACAATCTAGTTGTTTCTTCCTCTTTCCTTTTATTTGAATCCAGGCAGAGAAAAATAGCTCTGTTGCATAAATCATAGACAGTTTGGTTTCTTTTCTGTCTTCTCTTGATCCTCTTTTCCTCTCTATCCACTGCATAGTAACCTTTCTCCTTCTCCCCATCCACTTAAGGTCAGCTGGCTTCCTGAACCCTTCTTTATGCTTATTTCATGATCACTTATAGGGTGTACTATAAAAGAAACATATTCATAATATATACTTAATCACAGATTTGAAAAAAATGGTGTTTACCTTTATACAATAAGAGGTGCCTTTTCTAAACATTTTTGACAGGTGTTAATAAATTAATAATTAAATTGGGTAATGAGAGAAGTTATGGCCCAAATAAATTAAACATAAGATGGGAGTGTGTGTTTGTGTGTAGGGAGTTTGGTGGGGCGGAAGTGGAGAGAACAGGAAGAAAAGACTGTAGGGTCCAGTAAGACCTACCTTCTTGTTTTCATCATTCTCTAACTGTTGAAAATGTGTTCACTTATACTCTAAGACTGACAGGATTATCCAGCTCAGTTTTCTGGACTAGCATTTTTTGCGGGGAGGGAAAATAGATATGCCTATATCTTTTTTTTTTTTAATCACCAGCTTGTTACAGGATCTAGAACAATACTCAGCTGAACTGCACAGTTCCCATGCTTCTGTCATTTCTCAGTGTTAAGACAACCAAATCTTTCTTGCAAAATTGTGTTAATTTTAGCCCCATCTCTTTTTTTGTTTGTTTGCTTTCTGTATTTGTTTATTTTGTTCTTTAGAGTTCATCTGTTATTCTTCTCCTTTGCTCAGTCCTTTCTCAGCTTCGAGTCATACAAATGCATACTTTACATTTTTGGCACTTCTGACATTTAAGTTTATGTTTAATGATGTCTTGCCATGATTTTCAATGTCTGACATCGTGGACTACCATCATTATCTTATTTCTTTTTCTAATTATAATGCTTGTAACAAGAGTGAATCATTGCCATGGAGCCTGTTAACAGGGGCATCACTGTGGTAATGAAAAATGTCAATTGCAGTTCCAAACAACCTAGAAGAGGAATCATGAAACAATGATCAATGTTAGATGAACTGAACATATAATTATATGCATATGAAGTCACATGAATCACTTGAGCTGAAAAGGATAGGGGAGGGTAACCAGAGAGAATTAGAATGATATTTCACAGAAATGCAATTTGAGTAAGGAACAGGGAGAGGTGAAAGTATTACTACAGTTGAGCGGGTTGAACAAAACTACAAGAGAAAGAAAACATACACCTCTAAAGAATAAAAGTAATAGTAAACAATACTCATAATAACTACATTGTTACTGATCCACCCCTGGTGGAGCATGTTGTTTGAGAGGTTTTGCCCCTCTTATCTGATGAGGATGGATTTACATTGGATATAAACTTTCATTGCAAACTCTACAAAACTAATGATGATGCTCCCAGATATCTCTTAAACTGCAGGTTTTTATACAAAAATTATGTATATCCCAATTGGATGTCATTAAGGGACTATAACCATAACACATCTAAAATGTGCATGTCTGAAATTTTCCTCAGAATTTTTTTTTGCTTTTCCCCAGCTTAGCTTGTCTTACCAACATCCACATAGTGATAAACACTTGCAAACCCAGAAACAGTTTTGTACACATATTTCTCAGTCTTCAAATGTAATCATTAAATCTCCTTGTCACTTGCACATATCCTCTTCTCTGTGCCCTTGCTTCTTCCTCAATATCTTGATACTGCTTACCTGGATTGTCACAAGAGCCTCTTACTGTATCTCATGACCTCAAGATGTTAACAGATTAAATTCATTCTCTACTCATCTAACAGAGTAACTGTTGTAAATTCAAATCTGATTCTGTTATTTCCTTGGCTTTAAATTTCGTGGAAACAGTGATCAGTTCTGCTATATTGATGATGGTAATAATGCATGTAATCCATGGGCTAGTCCACCATCTCTGCAGGAGTCTTTTAAAGTTGGTTGTGCATTTTGTGAAAATTATTTTCATAATGTTGTCTCTATCATTTTATTTAACTGGAAAACAGTGGGTCATGAGGTTTTCATATACATTACTATGAAATATATGAATAAGATACCATTTTGTTCTCTAAATTCAATGTCATCTTCTTTCCCCTCCTTCATTCTTATGGTAGTTATTGCTTTACCAGAAATTAGCAACTGGTAGCCCCTAGGCAGAATCTGGCCCCACATATAAATTTAAAAGTATTGGGCTATAATTTAAAAATCATGAGATTCTAAATTAAAATGATTTCTAGGTTGTCTTGAAAACTTGGAAAAATTGGAATTCTACGTATACTTTTCCTATAAAATAATGGTTATTGAGAGCTGAGGGATCCCTGCCTCTTTCGGGCAGCCTTACTACTCCCTTTGTCCCCAGTTTACCCCAGCAGCTTAATTCTTCCAGTACATACCCAGTCCATTAAGGCATTCGGGTTTGGGGCCCCTGTTCTACTTTGGGCTATCTGGAAACATAGTACTTGCCTTATCTTCTTCCCAATATGGGATAAAGAGGATTCTAGTGGACACTGCTTCTTAACTTTGTAGCAGTATCAGTGTCTACCATGGTGCTTGTCATATTGTGAATGTTCAATAAATGAGTTTTAGTGGAACAGAATGATAAATACAGAAAAGGTACTACAAAATCTTCCTAAGCTTATTGAAAGCATGCATTAGTTTCTCAACTTGATCAAATGCCTTCTCTCCCTTGTTTAATTGGTTTAGTTATCCACCTGCATCTTAATTTTTTTCTGTATTTTGTTTGGCTTTAATTGAACATTCCAAGATGTCAGATTTCACATCATCTTAATGTGCTTTGTACCATGTTCAGTGTCAAAAATACAGGGGTAGGCATCACTGCTAATATTACCAATAAATACATGTAGAAAATATTTCTTCATTCATTTATTTCAGTAGTGATTAAATACATAGATAATATGATGGCATTATTAGCTACAGCGAATTTCCCAAAATCCTACTTTGAAGCCATGTAAAATTGAATCTCAACCAAACCATATTTATTTATGTAATTAGGGTCAGTGTAGACCCAGGGGTTTCCTGTGGCCACTATAAGGAATTAATTTCCAGAAGCAGCCAGTGATAACATTAATGGCTTACACTAGGAGGGACTTGCCTGAGACTTCCAATGTTCCTTGACTAAGCTGCAAAGATTCCTTATATGTGTTATCATCAGCACATCTCTGTAGCACCACTGACTTGCATAAAACTCTCTAAATTCAGAGGTGGTTCAGCAGCTTGGCCCTAGAAAGGTATTTGGAAAGTTTCCCAGTATGCGAATGCTGCATAAGCTGGAGGCAGTATAGCGATAATTAATAAAGTGCCAGACTGGATAATTGTAGGAACTGTAAAAGATACTAAGACATTGTTACTGGAGGTACAGATGCACCTGTGAACGCGTGAAGTTAATTTGTGTGAAGAATATCACATGAGAGCTGATGGGGACTAGAGAGGTGAGATTTTCATTAAATAATTCAGACTTCAGACCAGGAAGTTCTTGTGGGGTGAGGGCAGAGGTTAGAAAGAAAGAAACTCCTGCTGGTGAGATAATGCAGGATTTATGAAAGGAATTACTCCTGTATTCTTTTGTTCTCTGTGTTGTTCTGTGATCTTCAGAAAAGTTTAAGAACTGTGGCATTAGAGTTTCTAATCCCCATAGGACAAAATGATGTCATTGCCCTCTTAGCTGATTTAAAATAGCAATGAACCACCCCTTACTGTTACAGTAAGTTTGAGAGGGATGGCTTTGAGTTTTCAATGTGACCCTAACTTCCCCACTGGCTAATGTCTATGGAGTTTCAGTACACAATAAATTAATGAGGGAAAGAAAGATTAAGAATGAGCATACCTACCTCACAGTGTTGTCATGAGGACTGAGGATTATTGAGAACTACAAAAATCTAAGCAATTTATAGAGGTCATGATAGATGATAAATCAGTAGTAGCTCCATTGTTGTTTTTATCATTTTTATTGTCATTAAAATGAATTTTTGAAAAAAAATTAAAAATCATACAAACCATTGCCAGTGATTATTCTGCCCTTCCCCTAAAGTATCTTATACCTGGGCTGTACAAGACGCTTGTACAGGGTGGGGTAAAAGTAGGTTTACAGTTGCTTGCATGGAAAATAATATAATAATGAATAAATAATAATACAAAAATAAACTGTTTTGCATACATACATCTGTAAGTCCACTTTTGCCCCACCCTATATATAGGCAAAATCTCTAAATTTAAGCATTCCATATAATAGTATTTTCTCCCAGATCACTCTACTCTATTGCAAATTTGGCTCAGAAATTAAATTATGTTATTTTAACCATAATTCTTTGGCCCTCTAACTAGGTGACTATTCTATTCTATTCTATTCCATTCCATTCCATTCTCTACCCAGACTTAGTGCAGACCGCACAGATTAAGGACACAATTATTGTTCCCACTTCAGATATCATCTTCCTGTCTCTAGTTTCCAGGTAATCAGCATTTCTTCAGAACTTAGCTACAATTTTGGCAGTTTCCACAATCGTCCTTCAAGTTTGATTATTCACCAGAATAACTCACAGAAAGTGCTATACAGTTGATCCTTGAATAACATGGGGTATTAGGGGTGCCAGCCCCTACACAGTGGAAAATTCTTGTGTAATTTCTGACTCTACAGTAGGTCCCTCACATTAGTGGATTCAACCAAGTTGGAGATCAAAAACAAAAATTTTAATCCCTAGTTGGGAATCCACAGGTCGAAAACTGCAGTTGTGATGGCAAAAATACTGTTTTCCATCCCAGTTGGTTAAATCTGCAGATGTTAAACCCAGGGATGTAGAGGGCAGACTGTATTTATTTTTAAAAATCCACGTGTAAGTGGACTGGCACAGTTCGAGTGGTTTTGTTCAAGGGTCAGTTTGTGTCTGTGATTACTGGTTTAAAAAGGATACAGATGAAGAGCCAGAGGAAGAGGTAAATAGAGTGAATTCACAAGGGTCCCAAGTCTCTGTCTCTGTGGAGTTGGGGTGTACCATCCTCCTTGCACATTGAGATGTTTAGTAACAAAGTAGTCTTCAAACCTTATCATTCAGAGTTTTTTAATCCCCAGGTTTTATTACCTAGGCGTGAATGATTAAATCTTTGGGCAGGTGATTGAACTTCATCTCTAGACCTTCCACCTACCCTCACCTCCAAAGATGGCTGAAAGTTCCAATTCTCTAGTCAGGGATTTGGATCCCCTGGTGGCCAGCCCCCTCCAGAAGGCATCTAGCCCTCTCCCCACACCCTGCACCTAAAGTCATTCATTAGCATAAACCTATAATGTTCAAAGGGAATTAGTTATTAGTAACAAAAAGCACTCCTATTGTTCAGGAAATTCCAAGGGCTTTATGAGCTCTGTGTCCAGAAGCTAGGGGAAAAAAGGCTAATATATTTTTTGTTAATCCACACAAACTTTGCCAACTATATATTAGTCAGAATTTCTTATCTTCTCCATTGTGTTTTAGGGATTTCTAAGTAAGAAAACATTGGCTTCAATCATTTCTATTCTTCAAGGAGAAAAATCTAATGAAAACTACCTTGATATAAGGTGTACAAAATTATTATAGATGTATATCTCTGTAAAACTAGATGAAGGAGGTTGCCCAAAATTCATATATACTTTATTTCCTTTGTATTTTGTAGGCTTTTAATGAGTCAACTCAATTAGCTTGCCTTTGCTTGAGATAGGAAGTTAAATATAATCTTCATTGCAAATAAAATTATTTTTCCACTTTCAATGTATTTCTCCCTCATTTTATTTTCAATTTTTTTCTGATATCAGGTCTATCCAATGATAAGATTATAGGGTCAAAATTAATCAGTTATTATGTTGTTTTACAAATAGTTTTATGTATGTAACAATTATGTATTTGTGTTTTGTGTTTTAAATTATTTCACTCTCAGAGTTTACTTTAAAGAGATTCTGTCTTTAATATAGGTGTGTTCTCCAAATATAAATTTACAACCTATAAGAAAAGTACAGTGGTAAAATCATGACATCACAGAGTGTCTATTTTTTTCATTTTGATGAACATGCTAATATAAAAGCATTATGGTTACTTATGAAGTTCAATGATTTTTTGCTCTTTATTTCTTATAATGACAATATTAACATAGTTTTAAAGTGATAACATGTAGAAAAGATATGGTAGCAAATTTTTTTCTTTTTCTTTTTTTTCTGTCTTTTACTTCTGTCCCAGTCCACCCCCGCAGTGCTCCCCACCTCCCTCCCATTTCCACTCCTCTTAGTTTTTGTCTATGATTACAGGAACAAGTATAAAGGACACATGAACAAAAAATAATGGGCAATTTTTTTCATAATGAAAAGTCGAATATAACTTAATTTTTCATATCTGTCTGTGTAATCACACATGCATGGATGCCTGTGCATATTTTTTTCAGTGCTCCCCACCTCCCTCCCATTTCCACCCCCCTTAGTTTTTGTCCATGTGCATATTTAATACAATAATGTGGATATCTGTTTAACAGGGTTATGAGAATTGAGATCTTTTAAAAATATTAATTAATATAATCTCCAAATGTACATTACTATTTCTGTTGTCAAGCTTTTAAAGATAATTGTTTTGTTTTGTTTTTAGGTAACCTTCAAAGCATCAAGACATTCAGTTTCACCAGATTTGAAATATGTTCTTCTGGCATATGATGTCAAACAGGTAAAGTTATCTTCTTTGTAAAATTTTCTATGTGATAAATTCAGGTGACAGTTTATAGTTTTCCTTTGCTATCTACTCACCTAAAGAGAATTTGGCATATCAATAGCCACAGGCTTCACTGATGGCCAGTGCTGTACAAGAGAAATTTGTAGGCAATGTCCTTTCTTCCATACTGGGCTAGCAAAAAAAGGAGGCAATCTGCCAGGTACTGGTGCTAGTTCAAGTTCAAGTCCACCTCTTTCAGAGGGGACTGTTTCAGGTTAGCAGTCTTACAAATGGGGGATTCTGACATTTTCAAGATAGCTTTAGTCTATACTTGAGTACAGATTTTCTTAATGGTTGGGTGCTAAAAGATAGTGCAGATAGTGGGAAAGGGCTGGTGAAAACATTTATTTAAGTTATGGTGAGTGAGTTCTTTGGTAGTATTTAAGCATAAGCCTCATAGCTGTGGAAGATTTTCTGCAACTAAAATTCTGAAAGTGAGACAAGCCAAGAAACCCATACTGAACAAATAAAATATTCTTATTGTAATAGGGTTTCATTATTCCATGTCAGCTCTACAGCACAAATACAGCAATATGTATGGTTATTGAGTATTTTGTACTCGGATATAATTCACACTGTTAAAAAGCAAAGTAAATGCAAAAAAGCCAGATCAGCAGATTAGTTTCTATGGAGAATGATTGAAAGCATTCAGGAGAGTTTTATGTACTTTAGGACGGACAATAAAAATTTATAGACTTAAGACAGAAAGCCTCATATAATGCATTGAAAGGTTTTGAGCACATCAAACTTCACAGTTCGAAGGACCTTCTGTTTAATGGCTTTAGACATTTGGAATACACATGTGCTATGTTTTTAGATGAGTTGTTTATGTTTTCCATTTCAGATAATTAATTTACACTGAAAAATGTCAGGGAGATTGCAATCAAAGTTATTTTTTTCTATAACATACCTTGGCCTTTTATGTCAACTTGTCTGTGTTATCTCTAATGACATTTTAAAAGCCACATGTAATAGTAAATAAACTACTTGACTTTTGTAAACAAAAATGTTACAACATCCCCTGATTTTAAAAATAATATTATTTATCTAAATAATTTTAACTTAAAATGAGTGCTATATTAAACTGATAATAAACTGTAAAAAATCAAGCCTCGGTAGCTATAGTAATTAAGACTAAGTTGAACTGACAGAGGGATAGATGCATAAATCAATAGAACAGAATAATGAACCCAGAAATAGTCCCATACAGATATGCCTAACTGAGTTTTGACAAATGTGCAAAAGCAATTTAATGGAGGGAAAATAGTCTTTTTCAAAAAATGGTTCTGGGGCAAATTGGACTTCAACAGGCAAAACAAACAAAAATGCATTGACCTAAGTATTACACTATATAAAAACTCAAAATGAGTTATGGATTTAAATGTAGAAATGTAAATCTATGAAACTTTTAGGAAAAAAAGCAAAAAAGTCTTTGGGTTCTATGGCTATGAAAATAATTCTTACTATATCAAATTTATAGTATATACAAGGAAAAGGTATTATTCTAAGAAAGACCCTGTTATGAAAATTAAAATATAAGGCATAAAGGGAGAGAATATTCGCATTTTGAGTATTCAAAAAAGACATATCTAGAATATATCAATACTCAAATTTCAGTTACAAAAAAACCATAAAATCAGAAAATGGACAGGCATGAACATGTTCTTAAAGAGGACATGAAGATGACAAATAAGAACACAAAAATATGGTTAACATCATTAACCGTTAAATAAATGCAATTTAAAACAACAAGCAAGGTCACTACACTTATATCAGAGTGGCTAAAATGAGAAAAAAATGACTATATGAAATGATGGCAAGTATGCAGGGAAACTGGATCACTCATACATTGTTGTAGAGAATGTATAATAGAGAGCAACTCTGGAATATAACCTATAAAATTAGGCTAACTTTGGATATTTGGGCTAAATATGCCACAATTATTTGAGAATATACTTAATATTAAAAATGTAAATTAACGCCATTAACATTAAGAAAATCTTGATATTGTCTCTCTCTTAATCTCTCTCACTCTCTCTTTGGTTTATCTTCAGGAAAAATAGTTTATAATATATCAATCCTGGATTATTTTAATAAGAAAAAATGATCAAACTAAATATCACAGTCTTATGTTACTTTATTTATTACGCATTTTATTTATTCATCATGTCAGGTATAAACTACTGGAATAGACATTATTCAAGTCTGTCTGTACGTATGTGGTGTGTGCTGACTGAATCATCTCCTAAGAAACATACAATTCAGTAGAAGTAATGTAACCAAACGTATCCATCACATACAATGAAATACTCTTGTTGGACAGAGAAGCATATGCTGGACTTTGAAGATCAAATAAATACAAATGAATGAAAACCATTCCAAATGGGCAGACAGCATAGAACTCAGGGAAGCAGCATTAAGGCTCTGAAGGATAGCAGTCAATTTAAACTTGCCCACAGGTTGACAATTTGGAGAGGAAAGAAACAAACCTATAAATCTTGTTAAGTCCAAATTATAGAAGAACTTGAATCTCATTCTATTCTATATAGTTTATACTGAGATAGCAAATTGGGGTTATTGATGACTTTAGAGTAACTAAATATCATGTTTACCATGTGGGAGGGTATGAGCGAGTGTATCTGCAAGCACATGTTTAGAATGTCCACTAACAAAGTTGGAAAAAACAACAATTACACGAAATCCAACCACTCAAATACATCCTCTGAAATTATTTAGTTTTATTCCTCTTATCCCCCTTTCTACATAATACACAAGTAGGGAAAGAGGAGTTATCATGTGTTAAGCATTATTTTAAGTAGATGCCGTTATCCTGGTTTCAGCAAGAGAAAGTCAGTATCCTTGAAAAGCTGGAAAATGCAGGATTAGACAGATTTAGATATTTAACCAAGGGCTTTTGAGTAGGAAAAAATAGCTGCACCCCAGCAAATTGGCTGTGTACAATGGTTTGTCTTTACCTTTATTGCAAGGCAAATGAGCTGAACTAGAAAAACTCAAATAAAGGTTGGATTGCAACTTGCAGATAATCCACTGGTCTTCCTGTGTTTAAACCTGGCTACCTCTGCTGAAGTACCTTAGTGGTGGAAGGAAGTATCTCTGATAATTAAGTCCTTTTATTCCCAGGCTCCTTCTCATAATTGAAGTACTCGTTTGAACTTTGTAGGCATTTCAGATGGTGACTTCTTACACAGAAACAGACTGGAAAGCAAAGCAAACAGAAACCTGGAGGTAGATGCCCCTGAAATATTGGAAAAAGGAACAAGAAATCAGATAATCTTTAACATTTCCCTCTTTTTTCAGATACTAAATTTCATGATCAAAGGTCAAATAAATATTAAAAGGGCAAATAAGTTCCATCTCATCTATCCACGTTGTTGAGTTCATCCAACTGTTTTTTTTTTTTTAAGACATAACAAATGTGTGAAAGAAATATCTTTAAAATTAACAGTATATTATTTGATCAAGGAGAGAGAACCCACTGCTTTTCTCTCTGGCTTGTGGCCGTCAATATGAACACTGATTAATCTTTAGTGACTCAGTGGGAGTTTTCCCGCCTGCCTTCTCACATCTGTACCATTATCTAAAGGATGGAGGAAGGGTGAATGAACGGTCCTAGAGAGAAAGACAAGTACTATATGATGTCACTTATATGTGTATTTTAAAATGTCAAACTTGTAAAAACAGAATTAAATGGTGGTTTACCAGGGTATGGCTGGTGGGGGAATAGGATAGATATTTTCTTAGGGTTCAAACCTATAACAAGTACTGAATAAGCCCTAGAGAAATAATGTGTAATACAGTGAATTTAGATAATGATATTATATTATTCTTATCAGACTTGCTAAGAGGCTAGAACTTAATTATTCCAATTACTTAAGAAAGGATAATTATGTAACATGGTAGAGGTGCTAATTATCCTCATAATGTCAATCACAATACAAAATATAAATGTATCAAATTAACAAGTTGTACACCTTAAATTGACACGATGTTACATGTCAAATATATCTCAATTATTTAAGAAACAGTATTCCGGATATGGAGGGATAAAGTGCTTACATTATCTCTTGTTTGAGAGAATGTGGTGGCTTGCTTGCAGGTTTTCCTTCAATCACTTTTGTGCCTTTTAAGCAGTTTTAAAAGCTAAACTTACCTTCATTTTTAAAAATACTCTGATTGCCATTCTCTGCTTAGATCTTCCCAAGGGTTTCTGAGATAAAGACTAAAAGTCGTAACACAACCTGCAAGGCCGGTCCTTGGAGCTTCGCCTCTCGCGACCCCCAGTTGCTTTCAGCAGTTCTGGGATTTCTGATGGCCCCTTCAAACACCGTGTTTCCTCCCACCATGGAGCTGTCGCTGCTCTTCTGCCTGGAGCTAATTCTTGCCTCATCTTCTTTCCTTCATATCGATAACGGGTTCTTATTCTTTACATGCCAATCAATCACACTTTTTCTCAAACATCAGACCTGTTCCAGGCTTCTCTGACTCTGTCAAATTCTGTCCTCCTGAGGTTTGTGGTACTTTCCAACCCCTTTGTAAAACTTATCACACTGTAATTATGTCTGAAACAATGCCTGGCACAGTGTTGCTGAAAAAACAACCAAAGCACCTTAATATTTGAACTAATAAACCAGAACTTCTAGTGAACTTTACTTAAAGTGCCAGATGGAAGTATGTGGACCTCTTCTGTGCTTCCTGGCATCTGGTTCATATTTACTTTTTTAAAAAATATATTTTATTTACATTTTAGAGAGAAGGGTAGGGAGGGAGAGAAATATCAACTGGTTGCCTCTTACACAGCCCCAGCTTGGGAACCTGGCCCACAACCCAGGCACGTGACTTGACTGGAAATCAAACCAGTGACTTTTTGGTTCACAGGACACTGCTCAATCCACTGAGCCACACCAGCCAGGGCATATTTTTTTAAATATATTTTATTGATCATGGTATGACAATGGTCCCATTTTCCCTTCACTCCCCTCTGCCCTGTGCATCCCCTCCCACCCACATTCACCACTGCTCTTCTGCCTGGAGCTAATTCTTGCTTCATCTTCTTTCCTTCATATCGATAACGGGTTCTTATTCTTTACATGCCAATCAATCACACTTTTTCTCAAACATCAGACCTGTTCCAGGCTTCTCTGACTCTGTCAAATTCTGTCCTCCTGAGGTTGTGGTACTTTCCAACCCCTTTGTAAAACTTAATGTACATGGGTCGTACATATAAGTTCTTTGGCTTCTACATTTCCTATACTATCCTTACCCTCCCATGTTGATTTTCTACCTACCATCTATACTGTTTACTCTCTGTACCTTTTCCCCCTCTCTTCCCATCCCACTCCCCTGTTGATAACCCTCTATGTTATCTCCATTTCTGTGTTTCTGTTCCTGTTCTAGTTGTTTGCTTAGTTTGCTTTTGTTTTTGTTTTAGGTGTGGTTGTTAATGTTTGTGAGTTTGCTGTCATTTTAGTGTTCATATTTTTTATCTTCTTTTTCTTAGATAAATCCTTTTAACATTTCATATAATAAGAGATTGGTGATGATGAACTCCTTGAACTTGACCTTATCTGGCAAACACTTTATCTGCACTTCCATTCTAAATGAAAGCTGTGGTGGATAGAGCAATCTTGGATGTAGGTCCTTGCCTTTCATGAGTTGGAGTACTTCTTTCTAGGCCTTTCTTTCCTGGAAGCTTTCTTTTGAGAAATCAGCTGACAGTCTTATGGCAACTCCTTTGTAGGTAACTGTCTCCTTTTCTCTTGCTGATTTTAAGATTCTCTCCTTAATTTTAATCTTGGCTAATGTAATTATGATGTGCCTTGGTGTGTTCCCTCTTGGGTGCACCTTCTTTGGGACCGTCTGGGCTTTCTGGACTTCCTGGAAGTATATTTCCTTTGCCAGATTGGGGAAGTTCTCCTTTATTATTTGTTCAATTAACTTTTCCACTTGTTGTTCTTCCTCTTCTCCTTCTGGTGCCCCTATAATTTGGACGTTGGAAAATTTAAAGATTTCCTGAAGGTTCCTAAGCCTCTCCTCATTTTTTTTGAATTCTTGTTTCTTCATTCTTTTCTGGTTGGATGTTTCTTTCTTCCTTCTAGACCACACTGTTGATTTGAGTCTCAGTTTCCTTCCCATCACTGTTGGATCCCTGTACATTTTCCTTTATTCCACTTAGTGTCGACTTCATTTTTTCATCTAATTTGCGACCAAATTCAACCAACTCAGTGAGCATCCTGATTACCAGTGTTTTGAACTGTGCATCTGATAGGTTGGCTCTTTGTTGCTTAGTTGTATTTGTTCTGGAGCTTTGATCTATTCTTTCGTTTGGGCCACTTTTTTTTTTTTTGTCTTGACGCACCTGTTACATAGTGGGGGGGTGGAGCCTTAGGTATTCACCCAGGTGG
>PVKM010028815.1:0-18082 GCA_004027735.1 Carollia perspicillata
GAAAGCTTTGCTGGATAGAGTCATCTTGGATGTAAGTCCTTGCCTTTCATGACTTCAAATACTTCTTTCCAGGCCCTTCTTGCCTACAAGGTTGCTTTTGAGAAATCAGCTGATAGCCTTATGGGAACTCCTTCGTAGGTAACGGTCTCCTTTTCTCTTGCTACTTTTAAGATTTTCTCATTTTTAATCTTGGGTAATGTAATTATGATGTTCCTTGGTGTGTGCTTCCTTGGGTCCAACTTCTTTAGGACTCTCTGAGCTTCCTGGACTTCCTGGAAATCTATTTCCTTTGCCAGATTGAGGGAAGTTCTCCTTCATTATTTTTTCAGGTAAGTGTTCAATTTCTTGCTCTTTCTCTTATTCTTCTGGCACCCCTATGATTTGGATGTTGGAACATTTAAAGATGTCCTGGAGGTTCCTAAGCCTCTCCTCATTTATTTGAATTCTTGTTTCTTAGTTCTATTCTGCTTAAATGTTTCTTTTTTCCTTCTGCTCCAAACCGTTGATTTGAGTCCTGGTTTCTTTCCCGTTGCTGTTGGTTCTCTGTACATTTTCCTTCATTTCACTTTTCATAGCCTTCATTTTTTCCCTCTAATCTGCAACCATACTCAGCCATTTCTGCGAGCATCCTGATTACCAGTGTTTTGAACTGGGCATGTGATAGTTTGGCTATCTCTTCATTGCTTAGTTGTATTTTTGCTGGAGCTTTGATCTGTCCTTTCATTTGGGCCATATTTTTTTTTTTGTCTCAGCACTCCTATTATATAGTAAGGGGTAGAGCCTTAGGTGTTTGCCAGCACAGGGCAACCACCTTGCTGCATGTGATGCTTTATGGCTATATGTGGGGGAGGAGTCTGAGAGGGAACAGTGCCACTTGCTCAGCTCTCTGCTCGTTTCCAGTCATTTCCCCACTACCTGCAATCAGATTGGGCCTTTCTCGTGCTAATTCCCAGGTAGGTGGGCTTGTGTATGTTCTGGGACCTTTTGGGTCTCTACAATGAACTCTCTTGTGAGGCTGGGAGTTTCTCCTGCTGCTGCCTCAACACCACAGGCGTTTTCAGTCAGAGGTTTGAGGCTTTCTTTTCCTGCACTGGAGCCTTGGGTTGTGTGGTCTGTCTCACTCCCCAGTTGTGGGACCAGCTGCACCTCACTGGTCCGCTAGCCACTGCCTTACCTAGAGTCCTCTCTCCGTGGCTGCCTGTCTCCACCCCTCCTACTGGGCTGGATGAATGTTTCTTCTTTAACTCCTTGGTTGTTGGATTTCCATACAGTTCGATTTTCTGTCAGCTCTGGTTGTTGTTTTTAAATTCATCGTTGTCCTTCTTTTGGTTGTGCAAGGGGGCACAGTGTGTCTAGGCACACTTCCCTCCATCTTGGCTGGAAGTTGAGAATTTTTATAAGAATTTGTATTTGTCAAACACAGGATATACCTGGGAGCAAGATCTCAGACTGAGAAAAATGTTTCCCATTTCTCATTTCTTTTGTGTTTTTTTAATTTTGGTTCCAGTCATTATGGCAAACCTCATCAGTTCAGGTTGTTTTATAAGAATCACTTGAGTTTTTGAGAGGATTAAAATGAGATGTGCTGTTAAAGAGCTTAAATTGTGGCTGACACACTGCAAGTCCTCTGTAAGTAGTGGCTGGTTGTGTGACCTGAAGTCCCGCTGTCAGACTGCATGGTCCTTATATACAGAACACCTTCTCCAGAGCTAGCTGCATGTATTGCTACTTGGATAATTTGATCAATTCATTATAATTTTAAAAAGCATTTGTTGAATATCTGTAATTGTATGTAGCTTCTTTTACATTGATGATTCTTGGTAGTTTTGTGAAGCAGTGTGGGCAGTAATTTCTTTGTTCTAATGGCTATCGTACCATAAATGTTACTATCAGAGACCACTCTGCAAAATAATCTTGACTTGACGCCACTAGTATAATTAGGATGGTTATGGAAATGTTCAAAAAGTGATGCATTTTCCTTTGCATCTTCTTCACTTTTATTCAATAGCAAGATTTTTTGCATTCTAAAGCACAAAAATATGTATTTTACTATGGAAAACATGAAACTCACTGTATGAAAAACTTTGGAGTAGAAGTCACCTTTTTTACTATTTTGGAATTGCCTTATAGTATTCTTTGTTTATGTGAATAATAAGAACTCCATGTTGTACACTAATGTATTCTAAGATTTCAGCAGTAATTAAAAAAATACATTACCTATATAACTGATAAAATTTACTAAGACAATAAAGTTTAAAAGAAAAATGAGAAAAAAAATTCTTATATAAAGATTTATCAATGCTGATCTTATATAATAATGCTAGAAAATGTTATTTTAAAGATAAAATTGCCTTCTAAATGAGAGTACTATTTATATTAAGATGAGAAATGTAATTTAAGTTGGGAAATATATGTAGATTAAATTTTCTCTGGAAATGTTTATATGATAGTTTTGTGTTAACAGCAGCAGGTGATTAAAAAATAAAACACAGAAGATGTTTCCAGATGCCAAAATAAGTTGGGACCAATTAATGTCTCTAACTTTCTGAATAGGAACCTTAAAAACTGTTTAAAGATCATTTGACTGGAAAACTTAAAAATAGCAGATAACATGCATTGAATACTTTGTTTCAAGCTCTGTGATTAAGCGCTTTCCTTGAATTACCTCATTTAATCTTCTTAACAAAAATATTATAAAGTAGGAACAATTATTAGCCCTACTTTGAAGATGAGGAAAATAAAGCTCTAATAATTAAATAAACTTATTGAAGTTTCAGAATTAATATAAGTCTGATAGAATACTAAATCTTAGTTTAAAATCATTTTCTTATCCTTTATTTTCTACTTCTGTAGTACAGCAGAAAAAAGTGGTATAACTATTTTTCTTTAAAAATACACAAGCTTATAAATATTTAGGGATGCAAAGTGGATTTAATATGTAATAAAAATCAACTCTATAAATATTTGGGCTATTTATAATGCTTGTGACAAAAAATTAACCATAGAATTTATAATATTAAAGCCATTAAGACACTTGGAATTAAACAGATTAAGGATTTATGAGTGTTTTATGGAGAAAACATTCCTATGATCAGTAAAATTGTAGCAACTTACAGGTTTTGGCGTTTTGAGAGTAGAAGTGAAAGAATATCCAATATTGACAAAAATACACATTTTTCAAAGGTGTTTATATTTTAGGTCATTATTTTAATGAGACAGATGCATAGCAACTACTATGTTCTAGAGACAGTCCTAAGTACGTTATGAATATTGACTTGTTTAATCCTTATATTCAACACCCATAGGGTGTGAATACTGTAATTGTCCTCACTTTGCAGAGAAGGGTATAAGGCATAAAACCTTCCTTATGTTTACATAGGAACTAAGTATGACCATTGGATTTAAATGTAGGCTAATTCCAAAACAGGTGTTCAGTGTTGCCTCTCACAAATATCTTCCAAGTATCTAATGTAATATTTCAGTCAGTGTTTTATTTTAAACATATTGCATATGTCTCACAATGTTCTATGTTCGATTATGAAAATGTTTTGTGCGAGCCATAATTATAAAGAATATACCAGTAATTGTTTTTTAAATTGTGCCATGATATGGTGGAGTCATCCTTATAAATAAAAGTCATTCTTTTCTTATTTGGCTATTGTCATAGAGGATTTTTTAGTCAATTGATACTTTAATTAAGAAGTCAAAGATTCTCAACAGACATCATTTGATGCATCATAAAGCAACCTTGGTTGTGTACTTTGATGCCATTTGTCATCTTATTTGTGCAAGAGAGCGCAGAACATAATGTTTCTTGTCTATAGGGATTTCTTTATCAATTGCTTATTAATTAAAAAACATAGCATAGCTAAGTCTTATGAGAGAGATTAATGTGTCATCCCAATTAAATGCATTAGTTAATAAAATAGGATCTTTGAAAGATTTTTATGAATTGCCCAACTTGACTTCAAAGTGCAGTCTCTTCCAAAATTAACAGGAAGTTGTTTCTCCCTGATTTGTTTAAAAGCAAAGGTTCAAGTCTTGGAATTTCTCTTTGTGCATCCCACCAGTCCCCAGAAAGGATATGCGTTTGCTCTATTGCATCATTATTCTCTTTAAAGACCAGACATCCATGCAGTGTACTCCTGCCAGCTTGTTGCCACCTCGCCCCTCTTCTATTTTTCGCCCCTTCTTCTCTTTTCAGCTTTGGCCAGTGTGGGTGTCTGCCTTCTAGGAGAAGTCGTGGTCTCGTGTGTGTAGTGGCTGTCTGTGGCTTTCCAAAGGAACCTGCAGACCATGCTGGACGAGCTGCAGTTCTCTCATTTACTGAGCACCTGCTCGATATTCTGAAAATAACGATTGGAGAATAGAGCAGAATAAGAGCATTTTCACCCAGTTCTTTCAAATTATGACAGTTGTATCATTTTTTCATCATACTTGAATAGCTTCAAACTCTTCCAAATAGCAATTAAAACAGTAACAGTTATAGTGGAGCCACCATAGCGATGTCTGCGATGGCCGCATCATAGATACCACATGAGGTTGTTTATTCTTTACCTGGTCTTTCGATTTGACTACAGCTATTTATTATGTTGAACCTACTTTCTAATGTACTTATGAGACAAGGATGCAATATTTATTTAGATACAGACTATATTTTTTACCTCCACCGTATTTCATGTAGCATGTTCAAAATTCCATTTAAAGGATATCAGGGTAGTGTTACGTACAGATTGAAAAGTAATTGGTGGTGTGAGTATTGCACACTTGTGTGGAGAACCACTGAAGCAGATGCAGGGACAATACCCACTGAAATGAAGTTTGGGGTGGCTAGACCATCTCCATGTGTATTTGGCTTTCCAACAGGTCTAGGATCTGTAAACAAATTTTTGTTTACTCTTATGTTATATGTATAGAGGACTGTGTGAGATTTCTTCATGCATTAATTTAGTTAGCAATTTAGTTTAGGTATGAGGCAATTTTCTAGGTGTAGGTGACTCAGAATTTAACAAGAAAGATTCATTCTCTGCCTTTATGCAATTTATAATCTATAGGGAACATTGAGGCAGAAATGATGCATCCACTTATTCAACATACTTTATTTTTCTTTATAGCACTCTACAGATTTACCAGTTTATTAATATGTTGGCTGTCTCCTTCAACCAGAATGTAAGTTCCATCGGGGAAAGGATTTGTCTACTTTGTTCATTGCTGAAATTCCACTCCTAGAACAGTGGCTCGCTCATGGTGTGAAGTCTGTGAGAAAAAGTAAGGGACACACATATTCCATTCACCTATTAAGTATCAGGGTGCCTAGTGTCTAGTGAACAAAGAAAGATAGGAACTGTAGAGAGTATAAAAACCAATCAAGGTGTGAACAGGCAGTCTCCTGAGAGGAGGTTACAACCATGACAGACACAAACCAGCTGCCTGGAGAAGCACAAAAGAGGAATAGCAAGCTGCCGTCAGAGTGAGGAGTAGCTTATTAAAGGAAATGACCTTCTACTGCCCAAAGCAATCATCAGCCTTAAAACCTAAGACTCTGAGCTCTTAGTGCTCATCTCCTCCTCGCCTGCACACACCCTACTGTCAGAAACAGTTGCACACACATAAATGTAGCACTTGCACAGTTACTCAGAGGGCATAGAGGAAACAGATATTCGAGTATGGCTAGAAGTCTAAAAAGACCTGACAAGGAGAAATATTTGACTTGAGGACAAAAGAGGACATTGGTTGCAGGTCCCCTAAGAAGAGTTGAGAATAATCTCCATGGCTGAAGGTGCTTGTCTAGAATCTTCCTGACCATCATCTGAATTCTTAGATCCAGATTTTTAGGCTTGTTGATCATTCTTGTACCAGGCACCTTCCCACTTATACAGATATGTTTTTCTTTGTTTCCTTTCTAAGGAAACAAAGTTTCATGGTATTAAAATGTTCCAGAGGAGTAGAAGATTATAATTGCTAAGTGTATAAGGCTGTACAAAAAAAGTGATGAATTTAGAAAGCATCACATGGAGGGTTAGCAACAGGGGAGTGGGAGGAGCAGAGAGAGGGAAAAGGTACAGGGAATAAGCATAGATGGTAGGCAGAAAATAGACAGAGGGAGGGTAAGAATAGTATGGCAAATGTAGAAGCTAAAGAACTTATAAGTATGACACATGGACATGAACTAAAGGGGGGAATGTGGGTGGGAGAGGATGTGCAGGGTGGAGAGGAGTGAAGGAGGGAAATGGGACAACTGTAATAGCGTAATCAATAAAATATATTTAAAAATAGAAAGCTGATTGCAGAGATGCAGAACAGAGATAAATAGACTTGCCTTTCAACACACAGAAAAAAGCAATTCCTCGGTGGGGGGTGAGTAATCACTTTGCAGAGAAACCTGGAGTAAAACAAATATTAAAAAACTCCTGATAAGATATATATTTCAAAACTATTTTGGAGAGCAATTTTGTAAAACCCAGTAATCCAGGAACTGTGCTTTTATTGGGTTGAACCATCTGAAATAACTGATACTTAGCTATTTTGACCTACAAGAATAGCAGTTTTGTACACTTATATGCAAATATAGAGATAGATATTTACATATAGGCATCTCTCCCTCTATAGAGATCTATCTTAGGGAAATTTGTCCATATGTGCAAGAAATATAATTATAGTAGCAAAATATTGTAAATAATCTAAATGCCATCAAGAAGAGAATGGATATATTATGTCATATTTATATAATGAAAAGTGTTAAAAAGCTAAGCATTTAACTTATATACTGTAAAAAAAAGAATTAAGGGAGTGACATTTTCGGGTAAAGGGAGATCGCCTCCCCTATGAATTACAAAGGCTTTAAATGCCTTAGCTGGTCCATCAAATTATAATTTATTCTGTGTCTGCATCAGCTAAAACCACGATAAGCTAAAATCATCAGTCTTCTGGAACTGCTCTGTGCTGTAACCAGCTGTAGACTTGTAGCACATTCTTCTTTGCCGAAATCGAGTAGACTTTTTTTTAAATCTCAGAAATTTGGGACTTGAGATATCTTCATTTTATTGTCCTTCCATACTTCAGAAGCACTTTCAAGGCATGATCAGAATATGTCACTGCTGGTTTAATGCTATATGTGGTCCTATTCCATTTGATACAAAATGAGGTGACTTATTAACCTCTCAAAGCCAGTACTATTGTTACACTATGTCAATGCTGAGGGATGGAACAAAGTAATACAGATGTATCACTTTTTCTACTGATGTTACTACTGTGTCGTGTTTTATTACTGTCAAAAAAAATAAAGCCTGCCAGTCAGGAAATTGCTTGATTTAAAAGCACAGCTATACCATTCCTGTACCATATAAAAGAAAAATGTGGTTTTCTGTACCTTAATTTACAGTGTACATCTCAACTTCTCCTAAAACAGATGGGGAGATGCAATACTATATTTTGGGTCCTCAAGCCCAGGCGAACCCTGGCAGCTGTTGAAAAATAATGACATAACAAAGAGAAGAAAACAGAACCTGGTCTTTCCCTGACATGGGGCCCTCTGTCATTGGCCAAAGGAGATTTTGGCCTATTTGAAAATCATGCCTATTTGGAAAGGCATACAAAATAAAACTGAGTATTTCAGCTTTGTCTGGTAAAAGTCCTGGTTTCAAAGGAATTTCTTTGGGGGAGAATAAAAGCCAAGAAGCTGCTGGAATTTATTCAAACAGGGTCTGATCCTGAATTATGCTATAATTCAAGTGTAGTCAGAGACCTGATTTTTATTATCTTTTCAGAAACACATACACATACGTGCACACACTGACACACATACACCGACACCTCTAATTTTGCTAATTAATTGGGCTCTTGGTTGGAGACGTTAAGTTATGTATGGTGTTTTAAGTCAAAAACATCAGAGGTGGTGAACATTGCAGACAAGCAATTTAATAGCTGTATTCAAATCTCACAAATTGCAGTCTTAGAATATGTTACTGACTGATTATTAAATGGTAATAGTTGAATGAGGGCCAATCTGATTATTCAAGTGTTTCTGCTTCTTGATTATGTGCTTGGCACTCAACAGGAGAGAGATTCCAAGCTCATTATTGTTCATCCAGTTACAGGGAAACTATGAAGAATATACAGCCAGCAAAGTTCCTAATATTTGTTACTGTAAAAATTTTGGTGACTATGTACCTTTTTTGCTTTCAACATTTATCTCATTTTTGCCACATGCATGAAGGGCAGACCTGATGAGGCCTGCTTAAGTTTCTTTCAGCTCTGCTTTCTGTGGTGCTAGAATCCTTTCTTTTATCACATATTTATTGTGAGGTTACAATGTGGGAGGCATTCTACCAGGCACTGGGAATAATTTAGTGAATAAATCATAATTTGTTACTAACCTTAGAAAGTTCAAAGTCTGATAATATTTGAGTATTTTGATTCCTTTATTGAGTATTAGTAATGAAAGATAGAGATAATTGGTTAAATATAACCCCAGTATAGTAATATACTATATGGAATTACTATTTTTTGGTCATTATTCCAAGTTTTAATCTATCTTCTTTAATTAAAAAGCATAAATTAGCACATCATGTTGTTTGCATCAAATTATGCAGTTGAGTTCTTGGATTATTTTTGATTCACAATTACAATTCAATCTTCCCTCCACAGATTTTTAGATATTTCCTAAATATCTAAGTGCCTCCTAAGTGCCAGGCTCTCTGCTAGCTTCCAGGCCTGCAGCGCTGAAGCAGGCAATCACAACTCTCTTGGATCTGATGGTACCAAAAAAATTCCTGAAATAATCACACACAGTAACTGGACTTCCTGCTTTTAATATCTTGAAAGGAGAAGTGTGAGAGATATTGAGAGGTGTAATCGGTAAACTTAACCTACCCTAGGCTGCAGGGTGGGAAGTGGGCCATGAAAGTCTTCCTTAAAGAAAAACATTAAAGCCGAACCTTGAGTATTCGTTCTCTGGAGAGAACAAGAGAGAACCTGATGAGAAGAATCACTAGTTACCACTTCGCTGCTGCCAGGCGATTTTTCACTCATGTTGAGTTTCCAGGAGGTGCAGCTGGTACCTTGTTATTAGGTATGTGAAATTAATCTAATGCCACAATTTAAAGAGAAAAGGTTTGTTTTAAGTGCAAAACTCAGATGGAGAGAAGAGCGTTTCATTGCATGTTATGAACCATTAACATATTTCTGTATGTCTTTGACTTATATATTGTGGCTTATTACTTCAATTCAAAATGATATAAATTGTAATTCACCTTTGTAAAAGGATGGTTGGCTTTATGAGGGTAATAAACCTGAAAATGTTCTTGGAGACTGATATAAGTTGTAGGTAAACATTAGTTAAAGTTAATAAATTTGCCATTTATGGTATTGTTTATTAACAGGCTAATAAAGGTCATGGAGATGGTCTTTATACTCTCATTATTAGGTCTGTAACAATAGAAGTTAAAAATCAGAATAAATATACTGATAATGATAGGAACAGCTTAAAAACTTTCCAACTGTTTCTGAGTGATTTGGTCCAATTGAATGAGTCCTGAGGATCAAAAACCCTATTTCTCATAAATTTTAGCAGATATTTTAAATCTGTATAAAATTCATCCAGATGACTCAGACTGTTATTAAAACTAGCTGGTTAGCATTTTAGATTAATCAAAATACCAGTATATTGTACATTGCTGATACTTTTAATGAAAAATGCCCGAGGCAGCACAATCCCTTTAGTCAAATTAATTGTAAAACTTTTCTGGTTTTCAGCCCAGCTGTCTGCATAATTGCCCATTGGTAAACAAAACTTTATCAGTTTCTTAGAAAATTTTGGCCATCAAAGCCCAAGGGAATCCCACACCATATTTATATTGACTTTAAAAAATAGTGTAGTAAAATGTCAACTGCTTTTTCTCTGTGAGCCCTTAATTGTTTCACACTCATGCTGACTGACCTATTCTGTGTTTTCTTCACTTTTTTGGTGATTCAGTTTTTTACTCCCAAAATATTTTCCCATTTCTTTTCTTTTCTTGAATAGTTCCTGCTGCTTATATGAATGATGATTGGAGTAGATTATTTAACAGCCATGGGATTTTAAAATACCTTAAAAAAAAAAAAAAACCTTTCTGGTCCTGGCTGGTGTGGCTCAGTGGATTGAGTGCTGGCCTGTAAAACAAAGGGTCACCAGTTTGATTCCCAGTCAGGGCACATGTCTGGGCTGCAGGCCAGGTCCCCAGTAGGGGTCACATGAGAGGCAACCACACATTGATGTTCTTCTCCCTCCCTTCTCCTCTCTCTAAAACTAAATAAATAAAATCTTTTAAAAAACCCCACAAAAACCTCTGATACCTGGTCCATCATTAGTGCTGCCTTTGCCCTTGCCCTTAACTTCCTGAAGCCATAACTATAGATGGCACATTTAGATATATGACCAGGCAATTATTATATTAGTTGGTGGTTTTTCCACATTATAATGCAATCTTTTAAGGCTACTTCAATTACATACAACAGACTAAAAGGTGACCATCGAAGCAAAAATTGAATTTAGTAAAAGGATGTCGGGTGGCTCATGTAGCAGAAAAAACATTGGAAATTCCAGGCTTTGGAAAAGAAAGGGCCACAGGCGCTCTGGCCATTGTGTGGCAGCAGCTCACGCCCCGTGCTTTGGAATCTCATTTCAGGGAGAATCGGCTCAGCTTGTCTTCGGTCAGTTCTCCAGCTGCGGCTGGGGAAAGGCCAAGGCACTCGTGTGCAAAGAGTTGCTTTGAAAGTGGGAGTGTGTGTGTGTGATGACCAGGAGGAAGTGGAATGGTATGGGAAAGGTGAAAACAGTAGCCTTCTGCTCTGCTTTTGGGGTTTAACCTCTCTCTAAGTGTCATTTTCTGTGAAATGGGGATAATACTGTTACGTACCGTCTCATAGGTCCGTAACAGTAGTGAAACTCAGAGCACTTAGAACACTGTTTAACAACTAGTAAGCACTCCGTGTAGTAATTATCTCTGTTTTACAAATGAGAAATTATGGCTCGGAGATGTTGAACCTGCCCAAGGTCACACTTAAGAGTGGAGGAGCTGGCATTGAAACCAGACTCCAATGCTGTGTCTCGTTACAGAGCCTTCAGCCATAAGTTCAACTTCCTCTTGATGGTAGTACTTATTCTCTTCCCAGTGCCTAACAGCTCTCACTGTAAAGAAAAGTTTAAATTCTGATCCTTGACATCTTACAATCTTAAATCTTAACATTTTTTCCAAATAACATATATTGTATTTTATTAAATTTTTACAATCCATCTTTGAGGCTAGTAATGTGATCCCCATTTGTTGGAGACGGTGAAAATACAGCTCAGGCAAGTTAAATATAGTGTCAGAGTTCACAGGGCAAGGAGGGGCAGCAGCTGAGCTTTCACGCGGTCTTGCCTGATTCTGGGGCTTTGCTCCTCTGAACTTGATCGTCTTGCATAGCAGAAGAGTGTGACAGATATCCTCCCTATCCTGAACAAGAACAATCCAAATATTTTAAAAGTATATCAGTTGTGAAAAGAACATATGACCAGCATATAGTGAAAATATGGAAGCTTCTAATACAAAGTGGTACTTGCATGTTTTGAAAGTTCCAGACAATATTCTAGACCTTCCAACATCTTAATACGATCATCCTAATATGAGGTATTGTACTGACTAAAAATATTTTCATTTTACAGCTAAGAGTACTTCACATACTAATTTCAACACTTCCTCAGAATTCTGTAGCCTATAGGTGATGGAGCCAAACCAACAAGCTCTGTGAGGATGGGTTCAATGACGGAATTTGTTTACCACTTTGTGAGGGCACTCAGTAAAGAAGTTCTGCAGTTACTTTCGTCTCTCTTTTCTGTAGCAGTAAAGATGTAATCAGTTGACAGGAGCAATCGAAGGCCAAGCTGTAACACCAAAAAAATTGTAGGTCTGGAACACTAAGGAAGAAATGCATACCATCAAAAGGCACCCAAATCCATAGTCCTGATGCCTTGCAATAAAAGACTTAACCAATACTTGAGTCAAAAATATCATAATCATTGTTTTAATTTTATTTATTGATGGCAGCAAGAGACAGAGACAGAGAGAGAGAGAGAGAAAGAGAGAGAGAGAGATGTCAGTTTGTGGTTCTACTTATTTATTCATTCATTTGGTGATTTTTGTGTGTGCCCTGATCTGGGGCTGAACCCACAAGCTTGGTTTATGGAGACAGGGCTCTAACCAGCTAAGCTACCCAGCCAGGGCCTCATTGGTTTTAGGAAAGGCAAAGGGTAAATCTAAGGAAGGGCTAGGAAGGAGTGAATGTTATGCCCATTTCTGATAAAAATGTGGTTTGTGGAATCATAGGCTGTTCAATGTGATGTCTCATACTTCTGTAATGGCGGGCAGAACAGCAGAACTCATTATCAAGCAATCAGTGCTTGTGGATTCACAAATGCTGTAATTACCATGAGCCTGAGAAGCGAAAGCAGTGGCAAATATGTCTATGTTTTAAGTAAAAGAGTTAGATCTTATACAGGGAATATCCATCGTATTGGTGTTTTCCAAAGTGTGTTCAAGTGGATGTTCATAGTATTAATGGCTGAAAAAATTACATAGTCAAATAAATATAAAAGGTGAAACAGGTTTTGTTTTTTGTTTTTCCTTTTTTTTAAACTACAGGACTGCTCAAGCCTTTAATCATGCTAATTTTCAAGAAGGGTTAAAGAATGAGCATTACTGAAACTAACCTGGCAGTGATTATTCAGGAACTTATGTTCCGAATTTGCAAAATGCTTAAGTAGAATTATTTCAGCACCTACGTTGGACTCGTAAGCTGTTTAAGGGCAAAGGCTGCCCCTGTTTCCTTCTCTGTCGCTGGTCCCTGCCATAGTGCCTGATACACACGGGATAAGACTGAATAAATAAATGATTAAATATTGGGCAGAATCTTAAAGAAAATGATAGACTACTTAATATCTTGAGGATATAATCTAACATATATTTGAAAAGAGGAGACTGACTCAAAACTGATTTAAAATTATTCTGGCTTTTTCTAACCTTTTATCTGAGAAAGGAAGTCCCTATTTTTAATTGGATTTCAAATAAAATTTAAACAAACTGAAGTTAATAAATTTCTTGTATTATCATGTGTTGGAAATGTTTTCACAACAAAATTATATCTGCTTTCATCAGTAGTTCCTCTGCCCATTTGTTGTCCCTGCTCCTCCCCATCTCTGGCAAAGTGTTTTCCAGAGTGAGCACAGGGTTATCCTTCCCACCAGCAATGTACCAGAGCTGCAGCTTCCCACTGTCCTCAACAAGCTTAGATTTGTCAGTCTTTTTGATCGTAGTCATTCTCCTGTGAGTAATTGTGTCTTACTGTGGTTTTAGTTTGCATTTGATAATGACAAATGATAAAATGCTACAATATACTTTTAGCCATTCATCTATTGTCTTTGATGAAATGTATATTCATATCTTTTGTCATTTTCAAATTTTTTTTATTGAGTTGTTAGAGCTAGTTATATGTTGTAGGTCGGGGGTGTCAAACTCATTTTCACTGGGGGGCCACATCAGCCTCATGGTTGCCTTCAAAGGGCTGAAATAATTTTAGGGCTGTATAAATGTAACTACTCCTTAACTGTTAAGGAGTTGAAATTGCATCAGGCCCTCTGAAGGTAACCTCGAGGCTGATGTGGCCCCCAGTGAAAATGAGTTTGACACCCCTGTTGTAGATAGAATGCCCTTTATAGATGTGTGAATTGTAAATGTTTTTGTGGTGTTTTTTGGTGAGAAAGCTTTTGGTTTTTGGTAAGAAACCATAGTGTTTCATGGTAATTTTCTGATTTTTTTTTGGAGAGAAAGCTTTTTAAATTTGCTAAAGTTCAATTTAACAATTTGTTCATTTGATGGATCATTCCTTTGATATAACATGTAAGAAATCTTTGCCTACCCCAAATGTCGGGCCTTTTCTTTTACATTTTTAATTCCATTCTCCTGTTTCTTTTAGATATTATATAGTTTTAGTTTGTATATTAAGATACATGGTCCATTTTGAGTTTTTTTCTGTAAATGGTATGAGTTTAGATTCTAAATTTATATTTTCATATAAGTATCTGATCCTCACAATATCATTTATTGAAAAGGCTTTCATTTCCCCCTTGAATTGCATTGGGACCATTATCAAAAATCAGTTGACATAATTAGAGGGTACATTTAAAGACTATCTATTGAATTTCATTGATATTTATGTTTATTTTATGCAAATAGCATGCATTATGATTACTGTAGTGCTATATTAACCTTTAACATCAGCTCATATAAATTCTTCAAATTTGATATTCTTTTTAAAAATTATTCTAACTATTCTAGGTTCTTTGTCTTTCCATATAAAATTTAGGATTAGCTTGTCAATTTCTACAGTAATAATTGCTGGGGTTTTGATATAGATTCTGCTGAATTTGTAGATGAGTTGGACAATTGCCATCTTAGTAACATTGAGTCTTCCAATCCATGAATATGGCATATCTCACCCTTTTTAGGTCTTTTTAAGTTTTTCTCAGCAAGGCATTATAGTATTCAGTTTCAAGGTTTTACACTTCTGTTAAGTTTATTCCTAAATATTTTATTTTTAATGCTATTTTGAAATGTTTTCTTAATTACATTTTTAGATTGTTCATTGTATGTAAATACAGTTGATTTTTTAATAATGATCATGTATCCTATAATCTTGCTACATTTATGTATTAGTTCTAGTAGATTTTATTTTAGTAGTACATTTAGGTCTTTAAAAAGATACCCCATTCTGAATGTCTCCCAGAAATAGTTTATATGCTACCCAGGAGCAGATACTCATGTCTAGCACATAAGTGAATGTTTAATACATGCTTGTTGAATGATGGAATAGATTTTTGCATATATTTCTCCAAATTAGTATGCTTTTTCTAACTATAATTAATAGGTAATTTAGCATTACAAAAATGAAACTGTACACATAGACTTGATAATTATATATTTTAATTTCATTACAGTTAAATTGCAATGTTTTATTCTTTAGACTCTAGAGCCAGTGTGGGAGGGGAAGAAAAAAGAAAACAGGACAAGTTGGCAGTAAATAGATTTGTTTTATCCAAGAGCATTTTGGTGATCTGATTAACATTTTTCTTTTTTCTTTTTAAAAGGATAAGAATTTTAAGTGACTATGTGATCAATACCAAATGCATTAAGTATACATCCCCTACAGTCAGTCTTTGACTTCATGAAAGAAAAATGCTTATGCTTTATCATGTTTATTGCATAATTTGCAATTTATAGCAATAATGCAGCTATTCAATTTTTATTTAAATTTAGTAAATTACACTCTATAAGAATACATATAGTGCAGATCTTTTTTTATTTACTTAAGTGTTCTTTTTTTAACTTACAATCTGAGCCGTTTTGAACATCTCACGCTTTACAAGGAGGATTTTTCTTTATAATTTTGAATGAAGAGTTTTAATTACATAAAACACAAACACCTGTTTTCCCTACAGTATTAATTGGTATAATGATAAACATGCATTATAATCTGACTACTATGTGAGATGTGTGTGTCAAAACATACCTGTCTTTTCAAGTGAAGACAAGTTTATGGAATTTTCAGTTATTCTGTTCTGAAACTACCAGTTTGGAAATTAAGGTCATAAAAAAGTAAACACAAACAAACAGATGCAGCACGCAAAGCTAACTTTCATAACTACAAATAAGGATTATAGTAATGTGAAAATACATTCCTTTCAAATGTGTGGGGTGACCCTACACCGTGAATGTATGGGCATACTTGCATACCTATACCTGCACTCAATAGCGTGTATGTTTTCATGTCGTACCCAAAGGATCTAATCACCATGAACTTGCTTTTTCCTAATACTTCACATTACTTCCCAAACAACCCATCCCTCCTGACCAGCTGCATCACCTCTGTGTTACCACTGCTCCCAGAGGCAGCTGTAAGCAGTGGCTAAGAGCCCGGACTCCAACTGTGTTCCCTAGGTTCACGCATCTTAACTGCCTTTGCATGTACTTTCACTTGTTTAGGTTAAAAAGCACCCTAAAATCTTGTTAGCCTGTGTCGATTCTTCTCTGATGACACATTATCTTTGTGTACCGAAAATGAGGATTGAGTGACAGTCCCTGTAAACAACTCTGCGGTGCTCTGCCCTGCTTAAGAGCCGCGATTTCTGCCAGCACTTTCGGAGCAGGGACACTTGCCTTTTATGGTCGGGTGGTAGACCCTTCAGAGAATCGGGTGGTGGACCCTTCAGAGAATCGGTGGAAGAATCCGTGAAAGCCCTGGTCCTTCTCCTCTGAAGAAAAGCATGTAGGCACACATGTGGATAACACGTGTGTACAATGGTCTCCGCTTATCCACCGTTTCAGTCGCCACAGTCAACCACTGTCTGAAAATATAAAATGGAAATATTATTTCACAAATAACAATTCGTAAGCTTTAAATTGCACATTCTTCTGAGTAGCATGAGGGAATCTCGCACCCTCCCACTCTGCCCCATCCAGTATGTGAATCATCCTTTTTCCCAGCACACCCACACTGCGCATGTTCCCTTTCTGGTTCCTAGTAGCCATCCTGGCTGTCAAATCAGCTGTGGGCTCCATGGTTTCACAGAGCGTGTGTTAAAGTAACTGTGAATTACTTAATAGTGGCCCCAAAGCATGAGAATAGTGATGTTGGCAGTTTGGATATGCCCAAGAGAAGCTGTAAAATGCTTCCTTTAAATAGAAAAGGTTTGTATGTACAGGAGGGAAAAAAACATTTTCTATATAGAGTTTGGTACCATCCATGGTTTCAGGCATCCACCGGGGGTCTTGGAACATATTCCCCAACAGATAAGGGGGGACTTCTGAAGCTCCTCTGTGTTACTGGATCCCCTAGAATTCAATCAAGGATATACTACAGAATATAATTATTGGTTTTTTTAGAAAGCCAAGGTTAATATTTCTGTGTAACTCTGAGATAATTATTATCAGCCCACGATTTCTTGTATTCAGTCAGCATCACAGAAATCCTATTGCTTCTGTTTTGCAGTTTTAGTGCTATGGACCAAATCATTATGGGCCTTGTGGTATTATTTCATATTATAGTTTTTGTGTGAGGTAACAGTTTTTGAAAAGTTACATATATCATTCTGAAAAAAAGAGCAATCTTCTGAATCTGAAGATAATCATGTTTATTTTCTGTCAGGAAGTTGTGAAGAAGTCTCCATTATTTATCAAGTGTCCCAGTATCTTGGGAAGATAAAGACTGTAGAGCTGACAGATATTTAAAATTTTTTATATTCTGAAATTAAATTATAAAATAAATACTAACTGTTAGACATCCGCATGCCAGGCTTTTATACTTGGACCATTACTGATATAACTTCATTTATCCTCATAAAAACCCTAACAGTACTTCCTTCACCTTTTGGTTTGCTGCAACAAAAATTCTATGGACAGGGCGGCTTAAACAACAAATACCTATTTTTCACAGTAAATGAATGAATTTATAGTGGCTAGACTACAAAAAAAAGTCAGAATGAAATGAAAAGATACAGTAGTTTAATCTGATGTGTGTTAAATAAGAATCATTGTCCTGTCCTGTCTGGTGTGGCTCAGTGGATTGAGTGCCAGCCTGTGAACCAAAGGGTTGCCAATTTGATTCCCAGTCAGAGCACATGGCAGGGTTGCAGGCCAGGCTCCCAGTAGGGGATGTGCAAGAGGCAACTGCACATTGATGTTTCTCTTCCTCTCTTTCTCCCTTTCCCTCTCTAAAAAATAAAATATTAGAAAAAAAAGAATCAATGTCCTGAATATTGTGTATTAGGAAAACCATATTCCACAAGAAAATGAGAGTTTCAGAATGAGAACAAATTCAAAGATTGCAGAACAATTGGCTTGGCTAACTATAAATATTATGCTAAATGTATTGAATTATGAATTAAATCTTCTCATTTAAAATGATGTATAGTGCTTCTTTGAAGTTTATTTTATCTGGATTAAGTATTTTTATTTGATTCAGAATTCTGCTTTGATATTCAAATCAGATAGGGAGATAGAATTTGAAGGAC
>PVKM010028816.1:0-18079 GCA_004027735.1 Carollia perspicillata
ACTTTGCTGTGAGGGCGTTTCTCCCTCATCCCTGCCAGTCGATGATGCATTTGGCCTTCTGGCCAGCTCATGCGCCTCAGTGAGGCTGCTCTTGATCGCCCTTGTGCTTCAGAGTATTTTGCTTGTTCCTTTTGTGTAGTAATTGTTACCCTGGACCCTGAGTTATAGCCATGCATGAATGATCTCCCACCACTTTGTGGAAACAACGTGAGGGCAGTGACCGTGTCTTACTCATCTTGAGGGGCTCTAGCTGAGGTTGGTCTCTGTGCATAGGAGGCATTCATTAGGTGTTGAGTAGTCCATTAGGGTAATCATTCATGTAAAAATGTCCAGGGCTGCCAGTTTGATCAGCTATAATTCAGTTTAAAAAGTTTATCATGGAAAATAATACCACCTGGAGGAGACAGCCTAATGATTGATTACATCAGGGCAATACCTGCATTTCTTAGTTATGAATGGAGTCCTAAAGTATTTGTGTGATTAGCATAATGCCAAACGACTAAACAGCTTCTCAGTGATGTGGCTGTATTGCTCAAACTGACTAACAGCTGTTTTATAGACACAGTGCAGTTTGAAATTCTAAGAAATTCCCCAGAGATACCAGTCCCCTGCATAGGCCCTGACCGCAGTCCCCACAGTAGAAAATCTCTAGATTTTCAGAGTTGCCTGGTCCAGGGGCCATGATTCACATTGTTTCTCATAAGTCGTCCCCTTCACCCCGGTACCCTCAACTCCCACAATGTGAATGATACTCATTGGACTTGTGGCAGCACTTGCTACTGTCCAGGGGAATGAACACTGATGATGGAAAAAAACCCAAAAACCAAAACCCAGCTTTTACTTAGTGAGAACCTATTCTGATTTGGCATTGGGCTAGTGAGAAAGTAGATTATAAATTAGGTCCTTTAATTCATACTGAATTGTGAGGAGAGGTTTTATCGACTTCATTTTTTGAATGAAGAACCTAAAGCTCAAAGAGGTTAAGTAACTTGGTCAAGGTCACACAACTGGAAAACAGCAAACTGTGTCAGTACTTGAACCCAGATCTATTTGACTCGAAAGCCCATGCATCTAATCCGTGGGGGCAAACAGAACCTCGCTGGTTTCTTTATGATCCCCCAGAATATTCCTTCTCACTTTATAGGTAAGGAAACAGAGGTTCAGGAAAGAAAAATGATAGATGTACACTAGGGATCTGAAGGCATAAGTTCTCTGGGAATTTCAGAGACAGAATTTGTTCACTGGTTTCTCACAGCACTGCAGAGCATTGTTCCAAAATCAGTCAATGAAATAAGGGGTATGGAGGATTGTTATTTTTTAAAGATGGCAAGATATATAAAGGATGTAGTTTAGACAGAAGTCTGAGAACATGCTAATTCATTCATGTACACAGGAAACACAGGAGCAACAGTTCACTTTTGGTGACTAAAACGGGATGCTCCCGCTCGAACAGCCCTATGTCCTATTTGTTGTGATTGTAATTACTGCTTTCATTGGAATAACAGTTTTCTTCTAGGAACAGGCATGCAGAAAAATAACCAGTAACCTAGGCAGTTGGAAAACACATTGGAAAATGGGTGCGGCTGTGTGAGCACACCTCCTGTGGTTATCCGTCCGCCCTGCGCCGCAACGCGCTCGGAATCCACTTCCACAGTTTTAATTAGCGCTCAGTCTCCAAAACTTTCTGGAGGCCATTAAAGTCACACATGGAGAAAAAAAGACCAAATTTACTTTATCAGAAAATTGACTATAGACTATTTTGGTGGTGTTTTAAATTATTTTTACATTTTAATGATTAAAATTAAATATAGCTCAATTATTCATGACACAGAACAGTGAAATAATTTTAATGACTAATATAATTTTAAAGTCAAACCTGGGTTTGACTGTATTAGTTCTGCTGTGGACCAGTTTCATCATCCATCCTGCAGCTCTAATTCCTGATCACTTCCACCCATTTCATGAAAGGAGTTAGACAGCTGTACCGACTGATGGTTCCAGCAATGACCTAGTGGTGCCATGGCTTTATTTCAACAGCTTTTCTTTAGGGGCTGTCATGTTGTGTCTGTTCTATGGGTTTTAGGCACCTATTTTCATAGTTTGAATCATTCGTTTCTTGATGGGGAAACAGGGAATGAATGAGTATTATTTGAAAATTCTCTGTACCAACAAATCTGTATCATCTGTGAGTTTGACATTGTCATTGTTGCAAGTAGCTGAGGAAACTTCCCCATTCGTGGTCCCACAGCAAGGACGGCTGTCTCCTCATCTGGAAAATGGGGACAACCCCAGTCACCCACCACGTGGGTTTTTGTGAGGATGAAATCAACATGCATACACCTCTCAATTCCATGCCTGGCATGTAGGAAGGGCTTACAAATATGACGCTTGTTTCTCTTCACATTTTTCTGTCACGTATTTATGTCTATGACAATACTACAAAGAACTCTCCAAGGACAGGGGGCTGGTCTCTTTTGTTCCCACTCCACTATCTGGCAGGTGGCTGATAAATGTGGGAAAGTCCTAAATCTTTATCGTACAACTAAATGTAAGAGATCACTGTGCTCTCGTGTGGTCAAAAGATAATTTTCCTGCTACTTTTCACCCTGTTATATAGTCTAATGAGATACAGGGCACTAAGTTTTAAGTTTCTTTTTTCAGTCCCACCCTTTCCCCCTTTTATGAGCTATAATACAAGACACTTCTTATCTGGGTGTCCCACCCAGCTCTTTGACTTTTCCCCTATTTCTCCCCTGCTGGTGGTCAGGTCCTTCCTGTCTCTGCTAGATGGAGTTTTAGGAAATGAAGAGATTGTGGTGTCCAGGAAAACCCTTGAACTCTGATTTTCACACTTGTATGAACACAGTGTTGGTGTAAGGGGTTGCTAATGCAGCTAGAGAATCTGGCCCAGCATGTTAATTTCAATTCCGGGAACTTCCCAGTATTTATAAATGAATTCTGTACACTAGGCAACTGATATTTAAATAAGAAAATCAGAAAACAGCACATGCTGTAATATATTGCTTCAACAGATTATAATATCAATTCATTCCAGCAAAGCTAACATCATTTAAGTAATCAAAAACAAGCAAGGACAATGAGCTACTGTTTCGAAATTCTTCTGCTGGAAATAAGAAACCAGGACTAAAACCATCAAATAACAAAGGTACATTACAAAATTAAGCCATAATATTAATTGGGTTTATCTAATTACACAATCTACAATGAAGCCTTAACAGAGTTCAGACGGGAGTATCATTGGAACACCAGTCACCTGGTTATCATCATTGCCTTAGGGGAAGATGAAGGTTTTACCTTTGAAGGATCCAGTGTTCAAGGCATGTTTTGAAGAACAGATAGAGTATCAAAATATTATGAAAAGACACATTCAATTTCTGCAGCTTCTGTTTCTATCTGAAACATTTTATTTTGTTTGGCTCAGCAATGATGGCAAACACTAAGAAATGACCGGGAAGATAATATTTTACAGTAATTCTTTATTCTAAAAATATTCTTTCGCTTACATTTTATTTTGCTATAACTAGTTTATTTATTTGCTTACTGGTAAATACTTTTACTTTGATTTTAGACGCAGAAATACAATGTTGTAACTGATTTATTCTTTTATGAGACTGATTTTTCTACTGGTAGATGATATGATTTTAACAAGAATTTTTTTAAGCATTTGCTGTTACATCTCAGAACTTCACCATCTCACTAACATCTGTCAGATTTAATCACCTACAGAACTACCTCATAAAGATTACCTTATCAGAAAAAGTGTCATCTTGTGAGCTTAGGTGTGAGAATTGCAAAATACAGTTGAGCTACACTAACAACTGCTGTGCTAATTTATTGTAAATTATGTTTTTTTGTTTGCAGATATAAGACATGAGAAGTGTTTCTATTTTAAATTCATTTCTTATTATTTCAACATAAATACCAAACAACTTGACAAAAAGAAGTGAGAGCACAGACAATTCCTTAAATAGGTTCTAGGGACAGTGAAGTTTATTTTCTGAGCTATCGGTACCAGTCACGTCACACGGTTCTAGGTGCAGAGTCAGACAGCACAATTAAGACAGCATGTATGCTTAGAATGCTAGCTGGAAATTGCTGATTGTCACGTGAAGAGTGATGATTTATAGGATATGAACTGGAAATAATTGCATAGCAAACTGGTCTACAACAAAGCTTTAATTCACTGGGCTGACACTGTAAACTCATAATGTGTCGACCTGGCACCAGCCATGATAGATTACAGCTGTTCAGAACACATAAGCTTGTCCCTTTCATGAACATTCTGGGAACTGTAGTCAGATGACCCCAGTGAAACCGACTGCAATGGTTTTAACCAAGCTGGTTCACTAAGAAATGTAAAAACCATGATGAATCATTATATTATTAAAATTCAGAACTAGGTGGCAATGAATCACATGAAGTTATCACCTCTAAATCATCAAAGAGAGCATAAATTGGCTTCTATAAAGTACCAGGAGCCTCAGTGCATTTTAACAAGTTGAACCCCTTATATAAACAAGATTTTATTTTTATATTTATTCTTCTTATTATTAAAACAAGAGAGAAATTTAGTGGCCGTAAAAGCGAAGGGCTAACGTTGCTAGCCTGAGCCAGGGGTGCAGGCCTGTGTTTGTAGACTGCTTTGTGCGGCTCTGCCAATACCTTCTGACATATTTTTGTTCGTATGAGTCAATGCCAAACATGGGAATTTGTATGATTCTTAAAAAATGCACTAGTGGATTGGACACGTGGCCAGAAGCCCTCAAAGCTGTCTTGTTTTTTAATATGAACTAGAATTTGAACTCCAGTTTCAAGACCCAGTTGTAGGTCAACCCGACTATTTCACAGGCACCTCCTCCGCCACTTTTAAAAAATAGGCTGGATTCTTCAAAGAAAACAGAGCGGAAATGCCATTTATGAAAAAGTTAAAATAAAAAACATTTTACTAGATTTGCTATGAGCTAGTAAGGTTTATGTTGTACCAGATCAGGCATTTAGAGAAGAGTTTTGCCTCCTTATGTAAGATTTAGATATCAGCTCAGTTTAATTGGTCTGGGTGTATTCCATCCAGGTATATACACTTCACAGGCAGGATTTATAGGTACTTGTACAATAAATTATAATAATTTGTGAAAATGGATACATGTGGGCTAGAACAGGGTATTTTTGGGTCATTCGCACTTTATTTAGCTGATGACTGAATGATGTGGCTGTTATGGAATCAGACAGACAAGGAGAGGAGCAATGAAGGGAAGGGCATGGTGGGCTATGTGTCAGCTAGCTAATTTTTATAGTAATTACTCAAAGCAGAGGAGTAAGTGACATTAAATCATTTGAATATAAAAGCCATGCTAAAATAAACTCAGTTAAGCATAATTGTCAATCGCTGAAATATTGCCTTCTTACAGCAATTTTCAACCTTTTTAAAATCTAATGGCACACCTAAACTAATTATGAAAATTCTGCAGCACACCAAAAAACATATTATTTGCCGATCTGACAAAAAAAGTAGGTATAATTTTGATTCATTCACACCAGACGGCTATTGTGTTGGCTGTTGTCATTTTTTATTTGACAGTCTAAGGAAAAACAAGTCAGTGCCCCTGAGTAAATCAGTCAGACATTGGATATTTTAGAAATTCTTGCAGCACACCAGTGTGCCGTGGCACATCGGTTGAAAATCACTGTTTTAGCATTAAGAAGGATAGAAGAAATATTGTTGGTTAATGGTTATTTTTGCTTAAAATATTTATAGTTGGACGGACACAAATAGACTTCTGGTCACAGATTATGGAAAACACATTTGATAGCTAAATATAAGAAAATCCAAATATTAATAACTACTGACATTTATGTAGTCGTTTTTTCTTCTAAAGCTCTTGACAAACATTACTGACTGTATACACACAGGAATAGCAGCAAAATGCTGCTACTCTTTCAAAAGACTAGACATTAGTCCAAGCAAAGAGTAGCAAATGCCTGATCTACTTAAATATGTCTGTACAATACAGGTATGCATTTGGAATTGAAACGCACACTGCGGCACCTCCTTTCCAGAGTGTTTGCCTTATTTCAACTTCAGTGAATAACTGGTCTTACCTAACTCCATTCTCCTACTGATACAAAACTGTGGTGTCTGTATTTTTTTCTCAGATGGGGCCTGAGCTTCTGTATGATGTGTAGCAGTGAATAAGTACCAGGGCTAATGGCACCTCCTTTCCAAGGATGTCCGCGCTGGCTCCTTGGCGCCTCCCCGTGGGAGGAGGGCTGATATGCCAGTACAACACAGGAACACCTCCTGCCACAGAGCTAGTTGTTTCATCACCGACCAAGTTATTGGAGACAACTCATCCGGCCCAGACAAGTTTCATTTATGAAATATTAGATCAGATGAATTGTTGCCGGGCCGCTTGGTAACACTGATTAAAAAGATGCCATGTTTGTTGTACTTGCTTGAACAAAGTGTAAATTACATGGCAGTAATCATTTGTAAAGGGCAGAAAACAGAAAATGTTTAATGTATACTCTAAGGGCTCTTACTGTAAAATATTAATTATTTTAAATTATTCTCACAGTATGACTGGTAATGACAAATATAATTGAAGTTTCTTTACATTTCCTGTAATGATGTTATACTTTGGAGATTTTCAATTCAGGGCTTATTATAAACACCTTGCTTTAAATTTTAACATTCTTTCCTCTCCTCTATAAATCCTGTGTCTTAAAAAGTTCAGTTAAACTCCAAGCTCCTCCTTAAAGCCTTCATGGATTTTTCAGAAAACAAGGCCCTCTGTGTTTTTAAAACTCTCATTTATACAGTCATTATCAGGGTATCTTCACTAAGCATGCACTACAAGCCAAGCACAGCTAGGCCCTGGGGATTCATGGGCGACCAGCACACATTCATAGACTCTAAAGGCAGGCTATGATCCAGTGTGCATGTTTGGAGGTGGGGCTTGGTAGGGATGACACGCAAGGGAATTTGCAGAATAAAATAATAATTAGAATTATAGGTAGGGTGTCCTAGAAATACAGAGGAAAGACAGCTGTTTCATTCTAGTGGGAAGGAAGACAGGAAAGCATTCAGGGAAAGCATAAAGGGGAGATGGTGCCTGAGTTGAGTCTTCAAGGATAATAAGTAGGGGTTAGTATGCAGATAGAGCTACAGAGAGAGAAAAAACCCCAGACAGGAAGTCAGAGAGGGGAAATGGGAGGTACAAAAGCAGAGAGACACAAAAAGAGCGCTCCAGGGCCAGAGATACACATGGTGCTGGTGAAGAGCTGGGGTCAGACAGGCCTGGCTTTGGTTCCACCTCTGGTATTTATTTAGTAATTACACAACCTTTGGGCAAGTCATTTATCTTCCTATAAGCATTAGGTTTTTCACCTGCCAAATGGGTCAAGTAACCTGACAAACATCAAACTGGCAGAGCCCATTTACCTGGACATTTTGTGAGAACATATATCAAAAACTTAAAAATCAGAAAAATAGAAATCAAAATCAGCATGTAAAAGTCTAACAACGCAAAACAAAATTTTATTTAGGAGTGCTAATGTTTTAAGGACTTAAATATCGTGAATGTTTTAAGTTTAAAATGTGATTTATAGTCTTTTAGAGTAAGTTATGTCTGAAAGTAAGTGTAAGTTTGCCATTTGCTATAGCTCCATAGAAATGATAAAAAATGAATAAAAATTCAAGGGATTTATTTTCCATATGTCCAAATCATATCCAGCAATTTTAAAAACAAGTTTAGCAGAAGTTAGAACAATGTATTTCCTTCATCATTTGCTGAGAGGAAGCCTACTTGATTAATGTAATTAAAGGGTTGCTTGTAACTCAAGACTCAATTAAAAAAATAAATTTGGCCTCATTACTTTACTTCCAACTGGTGGTTTTCCTAGTGTGATTTTTGAGCTACAATCTGTGGCTGCTTTGTTCATGACACATGAATTGTTTTAGCACATCCTTTCCCCTGCTGTGCATATGATTAAGAAAGCAGAGGTTAAATAGTGCAGTAAAGAATTGGATAAATTCATTCTATTTTTGCTCATAGAGCGTTTTAGTCCTCCTCCCCCTTTTCAGGACTTGAAGAGTGCAGAAACCTATTATCTTGTGAAATTGTTTAAGATACGTTCTTATACCAAAAGTGCAACTTCTCTCTCAGTGTTTTCCAGTACACTGATTTTGTCCTGTCTATGATAGATATTTTCTGTATTGGTATGAAAACCAAATGTAAGTGCATCCCATCACTTAAGCAGTTTAAATATGTTGTTTTATTTTTACTTTGTGATAATCCTATGGCTACTTTCATTTTTAGATGAGAAAGAAGGAGCTCTGAGAGGTCACATTATCGTTTCAAGATCCTACTATTACCAGGTAACAGAATGAAGGTACTTCATTCTATATTTCATGGTCCTGTTTCATTCTAAATCTGGGTTCCTAGCCATTTGCATTTTTTTGTAGGTAGAGTTTAATTCAAAGGATTTACTGGTAGAGTATGTTATATGTACTTGGTGCAAGACATGTTAAATTCAATTCAATGAACATTGTATGCTCAGAGGGCAAAGAGCAGTCAGTTGCCCTCTCTGAGTTTATAGTTTAACATGGGTATCACTATAATAGAAGGTGTACTAGGGAATCATGGAAGGCATTGTAGTACAGTGGGAGAGTCATGACAAACTCAGTATGTCCAAAGAAACTCTCCATTTCTTCCCTTAAACCTGTTCCTTCCCCAGTCTTCCAGTTAATGGTGCTAATACCCACCCGGATGTTCAAATTAGAATCCCAGGAACATCCTTGACTCCTCCCTTTCCCTCACATAAAATTCTTGGTCAAGTCCTGTCAGATCTGCTCTGACATATATACAAAATCTACCTCTCTCTACCTCCCTGCCACCATCCTTTCCAAACACCCTACTATATCCCCTTCTAGCTGGTTTCCCCATTTCCTCTACCCAGTCAGAGCCATGTACAAAGAACAGCCAGAGCAGGTTTTGTGAAGCCTGAAGTCAATTATGATATAATAATACATACAAAAGTGAATATATGGAAATTTCAAAAGTGAGTATGTAGAATGATAAATTAACAAATGTTGTACATTAAAAAATGACAAATTCCACAGATGTCACAGAAAATAAATTAAAAATTAATCACTGCTTGCCCTATAATATGTTCAGATCTACTTTCTGGGCTTTATAATCTAATTAGCTCTTCAGATACCAACAATTTTGCAATATTATTTTCCACATGAAGAATAGAAAGATTATTTAGTGTTTCTTCTAGTCTGGTTAAGGAAAATTGGTTTTTATTAGTGATATAGTTTAAAAAAATTCAGCCTCATGACTCATTATTGGAAACATTTCATACATTTACAAATTGATGTTGACTTTCAGAGAACCTGTATGAGTTTCCTTCATATATGAACTGCAAGATTAAAGGTTCTTTTAGGTTCTTTTATGCAGCAAACAACTTAAAATATTCTCTCTTCCCTGAATGATGACACTCGTTAACCAATCTGTGTCGATGTCTTCACTGTAGAGGCATATTATATATTTGGTGTTCTCTTCAAGGAGGTTAGCATTTTTTATAACAATGCAAGAAATTTAAATCTTTTTACAAGGTGTTCATATGATTCACTCCTCTTCACTAACTGCACTACCAAGCAATCTGGAAGCCTATTATTGCTTTTATTTAAAACATATTTCTTCTTCTTGATCTGATTCATGGGTTTATAATTTACTCATTGATGTCAGAATAATTTCTATTGGATTTAATTGCTCATCTGTATTGCTCTTATTTTATATTCCATGATATTTGGAATTTTTCTCAATTCTTTAATAAATCAACTTGAAGATGACAAAAGAAGGCACTCTGAATATAAGTCCAAATCAGAAGTTATAATTTCTCACTTGTTGAACTAAAACATTCCAAAAGTCTGCCCCAATTGCAGTTAAAATGGTATATTCAAAATTTAATGAATAAAATGTTAGCATTTCATTTGCACTTGGGTTTTTATTCCAAGTCTTCAAGAATATATTTTAGAGTTCTTAAAATGTCATTTAGCTCTTATTGCAAGACTTGAATAACATTTTACACAGCTGATGATTATTAGAATTTTCCATAGACTAGCGTCTAACTCCATACATTTCATACCTGGTTTGTCCTTCACCACTTGACCATGTCCATGTCTGGCCCTAAAGGACACACTCACATTGCAGGGGACCGAACCAGCACCCCAGGCATGGGCCCTGACCGGTGACCCTTCCCTGTGGGGGATCACACCCAACCCACTGGGCAACACAGGTCAGGGAAAAATTGTGTAAGTTTTGATTGACCCTAACTTCTTAGTCTTTCTTTACCAAATGGTCATAATTTCTATGTTACATTTTCTTTAGAATATTTCTGACACATGTCCACTCCTCTCCATTCCCATTACTGTATCCTGGTCCTGTTTTTTACAATTTCTTAATTTCCTAACTTATCTTTCTGTCCTTAATTACTTTTCATTTCAAAATCTTGTATATAACATTGCCAAGTTACTTTGCTCAAAATACTTCTTTTATCATACGAGTCATATGCTTAAACACTGCAATCTAGAATTGCTTTTTATAATGGTATTTAAAAACTAAGCTCAAATTTCTGAAGAGTTAAAGTTACTTATATATAATTTTCTGGAGGTCTTAGTTCTCTTGCAGGACTCCTGTTAAAAACACTGGTATAGTAACTGAAATAAAGTGTTAATGAAATGTTACAAGTAGAGATTCTGGATCTACTTTAATGACTAAAAAAATCCCCCACTTCATTTATAATTAGCAACGTCTATTTGCATATAAACAGTGGATGCTGCCAAATTCAAACCCTGTCCCACTTCAGAGAGCAAGGGGCTGTTTATAAACAGCCTTCATGTAATATTGTCTACATTGTGTCCCTGTTCCTTTACAGACTAAAGTTTTACTATTAGTGCGGACCAGAATGATATGTCTGAAATTCGAAGTGTTTTTGTGTTTGAATTAACGAGGTCTGTACTCTTCATAATTTGCAAAAATGTTCAGGCTGCAACTTCCATTGTCCAATATAATAGTTAACATATAATATTAATTCTTATGTAAGTATTACATACAAATATAAATATTCTGAGGGAGAAACTATGAGATAATATTTCATTCAGTAATTATTATTATGTTTTTCATGTAATTTAAAAAATTAAACCTTTGTTCACAAAATAAAGTAGTGACTTCGGTGTATTTGGTTAGCATTTAGCTGTTAAAGGTACAGAAAGCCAAATTCAGAACTGATAAGGGTAAAGACCATAGGAAAGGTTAAGTCAGAATTGTTAGCATCTCTTCAAATGTTCCTTTCTTCCCTAATTTATCTGACTTGGTTACCCATTCTTCTTATTCCCACCTTCCATCAAGCCTTCAGAGTGGTTTGGCTACTTCCCACCTGACTAAGTAAAGAGGGTAAAAGAAATCTAGGATTAAAAAAGGAAAAGTCTCCTGCAAGGAACTCAGGTGATAGATAATAAAAACACTGACAGCTGTAAAGTAAACTTCTAGCAGGCCAGGCCTTCATCTCTTCAAGAGGAGCTCCAGGGTCTGTGGCATGGGAGAAGCTCACGAAATGCCAATGTGGAGGAGCTGATAAGCTGTCCTGGCTAAGTCTGGCTGCTCCTGGACTTTGGGTGGGAAGCTAAGACTCAAAATTTAAGGATTACCATTACCTATATTAGATGACTTCACCTCCCTGACTTCACCTGATTTTATGGACGGAAAACTGCTCTCAGGCCAGCCTAGAGTCTAGAAAGAGATATGGAGTTTCCGCTGCTTCTGATTTAGCTTTCCGAGGAGGTTGTGTTCTGAGCCCTACACATTCCATTTTGACTATGGACCCATGTGATGCTCATTTTATAAACGGCTTTGGGATTTATCCTGGATCCCTTTGAGGGACATTTTCTGGCTAGGCCCCAATTTTATTCCATTGACTTTACTGTTCTACAAAGATACCTTAGATTTCTTCATTGCTTGACAATGGAAATCCCTATATTCTTGGCCTTAGAAAATTCTATTCTTCTGGATTCTTTTTAGAACTCAGAACAAGGATGTTCAGAACTAAGCATGCTTCAACTAAAATATTAAGGCTGCTTTTAGGTTCGATTTAGTTTCTCAACTATGGCTCTAATCTCACCTGGTCTAACTAATTAAGCTATTGTTACTGAAGGAAACAAACTCTGTCCTCCCCTCTGTTCCATATTATCTTATCCTATTTTTCCCCCAACACTCCTATTTTAGATGAGCTTACTCATAATCTCTTTGATCACGGCTATTGCTTCAGGAAGAGCCCCACTTACTTCTCCAGTTATGAATGCTGCCAGTTACCTAATAGTCTGTAATTATAGATGTTTAAACTTTGAAAAACCAGTGTTTTCCCCTTTCCATTTGCAGAAGACAGACTGAGATTTATATGAAGAGACAAAAATCCATTGTATTTATTGTTGACATAAAATGCTACAGATAGCTTTCTGGTTTTGTCTCAACTCTTTTCAGTGTTTTTTTCCCTTCTACCTCTTCAAGAAAGTCTTAACTGGGTTCTAGTGGTTCTTAACACCTGTCTACTTCCCATTTCAGAAGGAAGATGGCCTTTAGGTTTTGAGTAGTTAGCAGGCTTCCTTAGACTTAGCAAATGGAAAAAGTTGGGGAGTCAAGCAGTGGGCCACTGGAGGAGAAGACTAAATCTGTCAGGAACTACCAGACACTCAAATCCCCTGACCTGAGAATTTTATGCACATTGCACTGGATTATCAATGTGCACCAAGAGTAAAATGTGCTGTGTGACTGTGGGCATGAGTGTGTGTGTGCACGTGTGCATACCACATATGGTAATTAACCGCACATTTCCACGTCCCTGAAACTAAGAGTAAAAGGAAACTTAGAGCTGAGAGGAAAAACAAAGTATTTTGAAATAAATATCTAATATGTAACACTAATTTATCTCTAGAAAGACCATTTAAATTTTGATTTGGGAAAAAAGCATGAGTTTGAATATAATCACCTTTTGCATATTTCATTTGCAAATATAAATGAGTGTATATTCTAGATTAAATTTTGTCATTTTCTCTTTAATAATTTAAAAATACAATCTTAAAGACTCATGGACATGGACGACAGTGTGGTGACTGACGGGCATGGGGGGTATAAAGAGACTAAATGGTAATAGGGTAATGGAAAACATACAATAAAGATTAAATTAACAAATTCAAAAAAATTAAAATATAGTCTTTATGCTTCCAACAATAAAACTGTTATTACATAAATCTGAAAATACCTTAGCCAAAGAGTTTATCTTTCTAGTTAAGGATCTGATTATGCTCCTTCCGCTTTATTAATTAATTATTTACGGAAAAATCAAGGAAGAAATCATTTTAATAAAACAAATAAAAATGTAAATTAAAAAGAAGACAACATGCCTTGGTTTGTATTTTGAACTGCAAATCTTCTCAACCATCTATGTTTTTACATGTTCAAAGTAATTTAACATCTAGTTACAAATGAAAAAAATAACCAAACTATATCAAACTTCAGTCATTTGAATGCAATGATTTTGTCACTTAGTTTGAAAATCATTCTCACGGGCACAAAAATGAAGTTTTAACCAAACCTCCACAGGAGGGCACTATAGTGCGACTCTGGTATAAATAGAACTAGAGCGATCCAGTCTGTCATTATCTGGCCCTTGATCTGACATCTAAAATAGTGCATCCTTCTTTTGAATGAGAAAATTCTGGTTTTTCAGAACTGAAGATAGGTAGATCTCACATGTGGTAAATATTTTTTATTGGCAAAAAAGGCATATAGGTAAATTAATCTTCATTTTGTGACATTTATTCAACATAAAATCATATCTCAAAATAACATCAAAATTTGTAAGATCCATGGAGTGGGTGAAACAAAAGCTAACTAGTTTAAAACTGTGTAATATTTTAACAAGTATCAGGAATATTTTAGAACCATCATATTAAGCAATCAGAATGGAAAGATATTGCAACTGATAAATGTATTTACTACATATAAGTGGTATGTATTTATAAATAGTATGTGTAAGTGGTCTATATAAATATTACTTATAATGGTATGTCTAGATAACTAGACAGTAGATAGGTAAATCAATCTTAGTGAATGTAGAAATATAATCAAAACATATATATACCAAAGCATTTCCAAATTGGTCACCTTGATCCAATAATGTTCTAAAAGCATTCACTGTAATGATAAAGATGGAGATTTGGTACAAATTAAGGTTCTTAAAATGGCTTTGGTTCTAACTTCAATTTCATTGGTGTATTTTCAAGTTGCTTGTCAGGAGATGAAATATTCTGATATTTTACTAGAGTTGAATCAATGTAAAAAAAAGTAATTGTGATCTTGTCAGTGCCATGTGTCTTTGGGAACCTTGCCTCAAGTTTTTGAGGACTAACAGAAAGCTTACAAGCCCAAGAAACCTATATTAAATAGAGCTGCATTGAATTTGAAGAGTAACAAGAGCAGTGGTTATAGACATAATTGCACAGTTCTATAGCTTTACATAACAAATGTGTTTCCACTGAGGAAATTACTCATTTCATTACAGTTCTGCCAAAAAAAAAAGGCATTTAGGTAAATTCTAATAACGAAAGAAAGGACTGGTAGAAAGTCAAAATGGTGAAAATCCCTATTTATATCATCAGGGCTTAACTTTGGGGTGGTACATATGCCTTTTTATAGTCTAATATTGATAGCTTTAATATTATGGAATTTATAGTTAAATCAAAATAATGTAACCACTGTACAAATCTGACAGCTTTTTGAATCCGCATTCTATATTGATGGCATCATATTTTCATACAAATGCAAACACTGAAATTAAAACAGAGGAGTTCTCTGGACTTTTGATGGTTCACACCTGGGTTGAATAATTAAATTTGTTGATAATTAAAATACTAGTTCATCACTCCCCTGGGGATTTAAGCAGCTGGTTCTAATTTAAATATCTTTTCTTTTAACTCATACTTACAGATTCTTTAGCCAATAAAGAATTCAAAAAGTAGATTTAAAAGTAATAAAAATAACAAAGTAAGACTTGGATAATCTGCTTGCACATAATAAAAATTACTTTAAAATATTATTCTTATGTAATATTGGCAAATTATATAGTCAGATACTTAAATAATAAAATCATACACAATCCAAGTTTTCCTTTGCTTTTTTAATCTGGAATCAAAACTAACCAGAACATTCAATTTACTGGATTTCTTTGTTTTTTTTTTTAAGAACTTCTATATTTAAAATGTTTCCCCTAGCTTTATGGAGGTATACTTTTATACGCAGAAAATTGCACATATTTAATGGACAATTTTGATGAGCTTGAACATATGTACACATATACCCATTACATCATCACTACAGTCAAGGTAATAAACATACCCATCACCTCCAAAAGATTTTGTGTCCCCATTTGTTTGATTTATTTATTTTTGTGGTAATAACAGTTCATTAACCCTCTTAACAAGTCTTCGAGTGCGGAACAGACTACTCAGTTTGCTCACTACAGACGCTGTACAGCAGCTCTCCATACAGCAGGACTTACTCATCTTGCAGACCTGAAACATATCCACTGAACAACTTCATTCCCTGGCAACTACCACTCTGTGTTTGCTTTGACTATATAAATGGAATCATATAAATATAAATGGAATCATGCAGTACTTGTCCTATCACTGGCTTATCTGACTTAGCATGATGTCCTTCAGGTCCATCTATACGTCGTTGTAAATGGTAGGATTTCCTTCCTTTTTTAAGACGGAATAATATTTCATTATATATACATGCTACATTATACATTCATTGTTGATGGACATTTAGGCTGTCTTCTTATCTTGGATATTGTGAATAATGCTACAATAAACACGAAAGTGCAGATAGCTCTTTGAGATCCTGATTTCAATTCTTTTGGTATGTATCTAGAATGGCATTGCTGGATCATGCATAGTTCCATTTTTAGTTTTTTTGAGGAACTTGCTTACTATTTTTCATTGTGATGCGTCATTTCACATCCCAGCCACAGCATATCAGAGCTCCAATTTTTTCACCAACACTTTTCTTTTTTCTTTACTTCTTTTTAATAATAACCACTCTCAGAGGTGTGAGGTGATACTTCTTTGTGGTTTTAACCTGCACTTCCTTTATGATTAGTGATGTTGCGCAACTTTCATATATTTGTAATCCATTTGTATTATACAGGATTATGTAACAAATTCCAGTAGAAACAGAATCTAGAAAATGTGGAAGTAGCTTCTCCTGAAGGCCCACATGAATACTGCCAGCATCCCTAACAATTCAGACCTTAAGATTTTTAAAAGATTACCAAAACATTTGGTCAAAATCATCTTTTTCTGTTGTTTTATTCTTTTCTTTTGAAAACACTTCTAATTTACATATGCTATAGAAATAATACAGCATTCCTGGGTGACCATTGAGACTAAATTGCAGACTAATATGCATTTCTCACCAGACTTCAATGTGCATTTAAGTACAATGACACTAACCACAGAACAACTATGAAAATTAACTTTGATCTAATATTGCCATGTAATCCCTGGACTCCAATGGAGTTTCGGCAATTATATGTTGTTTAGAAGTCCAGGATCCAATCCAGAAGCATGTTATGTATTTAAATATTTCTTTAGTTTCTTTCAATTTATGAGTTCCTCAGTCTTTGCTTATTTTCCTTGACCTTGACATTTTAAAAGAGCCTAGAATAGTTACTTTTTAGAATATTCCTCTTTTGGAGTTTGTCTGGTGTTCCTCATGATTTATGTATTTTTGACAGAAGTGCCCTGGAAGTGATGTTATATTCTTTCCATTGCAGCATGTCAAAAAGCACCAGTGTTAACTCGCATCATTTCTCAAATTAATGTTTATTATATGAATGACAGTATATGGATCAAGATTCTCTGCTGTGAGGTTAATTATTCACTATGTTTTACTTATTATTTGATAACAATAATTTCTATGAGAAGATAGAGACTATGTAAATATTCAGTTTCTCATCACACACCTTTACTTTTAGCATTCTTTAATCATTCGCAGCTAAATCAATTATTATTTTAATGGTTCTCAAATGATAATATTCTAATTTAATTATTCTTTTTGGATTGTTCATTTCTCTCACATATCTATTTTTTAGATTCATGTATTTATAACACTAATGCTTCATGGATATGTTATTTTACTTAAATAATTGTAGCCCATTACTATCATAATTTATTTTGATGTTCGAATTGGTTAATAAGAGACCATTCAAGGTGATCTTGTGTCCTTGGTTTTCTTTTTTTCAAAAACTTGTTCTATTTATTTTTTCACTCCTCACCTGAGGATATGTTTATTGATTTTAGGGCAAGAGGGAGGGAGAAAGAAACATCAATTCATTGCCTGCCATATGCGCTCTGGACAGGGATTGAATCCGCAATATTTTGGTGGGTGGGACACCACTCCAACCAGCTGAGCAACCTGCCCAGGGCGATCCTGTGTCCTTTGGATAAGATCCCATCACTCTTTACTGCCTAGCACAGTAATGTATTCCAGACCCATCCTATTCTTTCCTTCCCTAAGCCCCGTCGGTCATTTCTTTATAGAGGCTTAGTTTCTTTGGTTGGACAGCAGTATTCAGAAAGCCAGAGCAGAGTGCGTGAGTTAGTGCGCACGTTACCAAGGCACAGTTGCTCTAGGTCATGGCAGCAGACAAAATTAGAAAAAGACTTTACATTATATTTTATTATGATTATGATCACCCATCCATCTTTCTGTCTAATCTGTCACCTATCTTAACATCCATTAGTTCACATTGATAAACACCAACAGCATAGAGTTAATGGTAGACTTCCCCCTTCTCAAATATTAAACTCACTCCTATAGTGACAAAGCCCATTGTTCTTGATGTATTTACTTATTTGCTCAGTACCCCAACACCAATATGGAACCAATGTTCAGAGCTGTGCCAGAAAAGTTCAACCCTAGACATATGCTGC